>JWHW01033407.1:478181-509960 GCA_000931545.1 Papilio glaucus | reverse complement strand
GGAACGGAGCAGCAAAAGGTTTGTTTAAATATTCCTTTCGTAATCAAAATGCTGCGTTCGGTAGATAAGAATTCCCAGCGAGTCTAAGCGTTGGTCGCGGATGTATGGAGTGTAGGGTGAGAGAAATTATTTCACTCGTCTATATATCAAATTTCTTAGAGGCAGGGAAAGCGAGCCCCAAAGCCCGCCGCTCATTGTTTACCTTTCGCGGTGATTAAATATACAATAATTTATTGAGGTGAGAACTGTGTCGTAATTCTTCTGCAAAGTCACTTTTTAATGCAAAATAAATTAATTATGTTTGTTAAAATATACATCTACGTGTTTAGCTACTAGAAGCGATTTAGTACGATAATTGATATATAGGTAAACTTATAATTTAGTCAAGCCGTTTAGGCTACAGAACACAGTTACGAGGGAACAGACATACATTCAAAAATATGTATACATGCACATACCCGTGAAAAACATTACTGTCAGTCAGGCAATCATCGTCAAAGTCAGGCATCGGTGCAAAAAATTCTGTGCTACTTTCATTGTTTTGTCATTCACAAAAGATATTAATGTAATCTAATAACAATAGCAGACTAAAAAAAATATATCTTCTTTGATTCCCCATTGTTAAAATATAAAACATTACCAACAATCTTTTACAAGAGTAAAGAAATATATTTACTTACAAGGGTTAAGCCTCGAGAAGAATACAAACAAAATATTTGCTTGGAATCGGATATAAATAAAAAAAAAACAACCGGTGGATTATTTAAAGCAAACGCGGCCGCGATATTTCAATGAAAATCCTTAAAGTGTTTAGATTAAACATGAAAACTTTTTGTATTTGCTTAGCGTTTCACGGCTGATATAAGTGGATTGCAAAAGTTTCGAGGATGAGCATAAAAATGCTGGAGAGTTGGAGAAAAGAAAAAAGAATCTGTATTAAGAGAGTGTCGCAATATCAGAGACTGTATTTTTCCTACGTGCGATAAGTTCTCGAGTAGCTAGGAAGTCGCCGAGCGAAATAACAGTTCATTTAAAATATTGTCAGCGAAGCTCGCCCACGTAACGACTGCTATAGTTGTTTGTGCATTCATTAATTGCTAAATAACCTGTAAAGCTTTAATTGGTACCTATAACTACTCAATTGACAATTTTCTGCGATTCCGATAATCGAAGTTAATTTTTGCAACGTGAACTATTTAGTTTAAGACTTTAATTAAACTTTGTACTGCCTCAATCGCCTGTAGTATCAATAATTTATATTTTAAAAATCAGTTGGACCCGCTTTTCCTGTAAAAAAAAAACCCTTAAACATACAAAATATGACAAGACAATAACAATCCTAAAAATATAGCCAATTAACAAGACTATCCTATCTTTGAAGCGTTTCTTCGTTCGCGTCACGTTTCTATACATAAACTAGCTGTGCTCCACGGTTTCACTCACCCGCGGCACACATTGCCCATGGGCATACATCCTAAACGATTACCTTTTTTTTCTACTCAGCACGGGAGCCAACCATGCCAAACTTGTACATCATGCTCGAGCGACGGAGACCTACTGGATTTTGAAGATTATATGGTAAAAAGAAAAAAAAAAGGTTATATTAGATTTTTGTTTTTAGCAGTGTGGAAAGTGTATTTACGATTTTTACAAATTCGGTTGTAATCGTCGGAATATCTTATCACGTTACCCTTGAATATTTGAAAATAAAATATTTTTTTTAAGAAGAGGTTCAGTTGACCGTTTTGTACAATAAGTTTGTGATCTCCGCACTCCTTTGCATCGCGCCCAAATAGTTTGATTATTGAAATGCTCACATATTAGCATGTAAAAAAAATTGTAATTTTTTTTTTATAAATTTAATGGTATACCCTAAGCGCGCGGCTATATTTAGCGAAATCGGTACAGCTGTTCACGTGTGATGCCGTGACCAAAGTAAATAGAGACTCAATTTTATATATTTCGATTATATACGATTATATATATAAGATTATAATAAGATTACGATTATTATTTTCGATGCAATTCAAAGTGATTGCGAGAAACTCGAAAAAATGATGTATGTTTGAGTGATAATACGAAGCTCATTCGGCGAGATGACGACCTCTCTCATAGATCGTTAATTTACGATAGAGGTCGCTACGATAGCGCTGAATGGATATGGGCGGGCCGAGTATTATCAAAAGGCCGGTATATGTAGGTGGAGCCGGGTGACACTCGAGCCTAGATACACAGTCTAAGTGTAGAACAAGCTTAGCGGATGTGCCGATAACGTCGAAATTCATGGTAAAAGACTAAAGTGGGTGTCGAGAGTGCTCCAACATACAGATACAGCGCGCGACAAAGGCGGAAAAAATGTAGCAGGCGCTAAAATAATTCATACTTATATTACCTTGTGGAAGAGGGGTATAAAAGAGCGAAGTGAAAATGTAAATGTCGTAAATTGAAATAATGATACACCAAATCTCCGCTCCGACTTGTTCGTTTAACGCGTGAATGTTTTCTTTCAATGTGACAGTTACTTTCTATTTTGAATTTCCTTTATAGTTTCACGAGGGGAAAACGTGAAAAGTTTCTTTTTTTTTTCGTTAATGTTACAAACAATGTCATAAAGGGAAAAGTTCTGTAAGCATTTAGGCTATTTCGTATGACTAAGATGTTACGATCATCATATCCAAGTCACCGACATGATAAAAGTAAGAGTATATTTTTACTAATCTAAATAATAAATCCATGATCTCTGCCTACCCCTCTGGGTTACGGGCGTGAGCGCATATTTATTTATTTATATTTTTACTACTCGATGACATAACACGTTTTATAAATCGTGCTGTACTGTAATCATTGTAGTTTGCTTATTGGTGGCGGGTCTGGGACCCCGAGGCGTCAGACGTAACTTATGTTCTGAAACAAAATATGTAGTAGAGTTGTACCAGTATGTATTTTGAAGGATGGTGTTAGAAGTACATACATATATAACCTTAGTCACTTTACTTATAGTCTGAGTGCTATTTTTTGTACAAGTTGTTAAGCAAAATCATTAAACATTAATAATCAACATTGCATTTAAAATTTAAAGAGACATTTTATAATTTTTAATTTAATTTAACAAAAAACATAGTAAATTAAACTTCTTTTTCTTATCACATATGTGCTACATTCGATAGGATTAGGATTTAGAAACATATTTCTCTTGATTTTTAGAGCAAAGTGTAAAGTAATTAAGGCAAGGGCTCTAACATACTAAGTTATTTGAAGTCAAGGAAGATACTTTACTAAATTAGTCGCTTAACACGAATCTGCTTGAATGTTAAGCTACCTAAGAATATCTAATTCTAAGAATCTAATTTAGGTTTTATTACACTCATTTTAAAGCAATTATTTCTTCTGTGTTAATCAATACGACAGATATATATACATCACTAAATATCATTAACTGTTTATATTTACATATTTATTAAAAATCCTTCTACATAAAAATATACACTAAAATCTTGAAGTCACTGTGTCACACCTTTGATTTTCCGCAGCAGAAAATATTAATAATGAGGCACCACTACGAAAGTAGGGCAAAAAAAGTTTGCAGACGAAATAAATAAAAAAATAACTCAAAATTAGTGATTGTTGGACATGAAAGTCTTTGAAAAATATTTAAAGCATTATAAAGTACTTACAAAGCGTGAGAATATTTTTTGAAAGAGGAAAAGGAAGGAAACGGTCGCAGTATAAAGAGAATCGATTAGCATTATAAATTCAATATCACATAATAGCGTTGTTTGCATTTTATCGAGATTCGTCAACTCATGGTAGGGCCCTGAAGTTAAGCGGATGGATTTTATCTATTCATCGGGCAACCCTCGACGTCGTGACCTTAAATAGGACCACTTGCGAAGGAAAATATATTGAAATCATAATGTGAACATTAACCTGAAGGTTCTTTTGTCCGATCAAATAATGTTTTTGCATACTTAAAATGTTTATTTTAACAAAAGCGTTTTAGAGGTATCACTTATTCACGTGCCGTGCAAATTCTTCGTTCGCTTTTGTTGACTGGCCCTAAAGATTGCTTTTAACACGACAACGCACGAAACACGAAATTTATTAAACCGACGATTTCGAAATCTACACGGTGTCATTCGCGTCGTGACGTCACTGCTTTAACGTCGATTTAATAGACAAAACGAAGTAAAATAATGAACTGACGGCTCCGCGTCCATAAAATACGATTTTATCATGCCGTGGGGAGGAACACGTTTTCGAATATCGTAATAAAAAGTCACAGATGTCAAATTTATGACAGTGGACCATTGTAAAGAGATTAAAAGATTTACTACGCATGGGGGTCGCTACAACTTCGTAGCTACGGTACTATATTGTAAGTTCTACAAAGAATAATACCGTTGTAATCTGCCAGCGTAGGGGACATATTTAAAGTTTCGTTTTTACAATTAAAACTTACGCTAGTCTGATTAGTGGATAAATACCAACGTACCTGAAACAATGCAATTTAAAAATTATTAACTATGTTACACATTTAGACAAAGACTAAATGAAAAAGGACAAAATAAGGCCGTCGGAGCGAATAGCAGTGATGATCACCTCACATCACCTTTGTGATCCATTTGCAGTTACACGAATCTTACCTCGTGTCGATATTGAGTTATAAGTTTCTCTATATATAAAGACATGGTTACAGAGGTCACCACTTCTTATTTGCAATGATTTTACGGCGCTATTCTACGGAACTATGTTGTTACGTCAATCTCAGTGACCCACACTCGTTACAACTAGTTTTTAAAAAGGTAAAAGTTAATAGAATTTTGCATCAGAATTCAAAAGTGTATCACACTGTCATTCCCCGCGGGATGCCCAGCGCCGTCCGACAACTCATTGAATAAAACACAGCAAGCGCACGGTAGCTAAATAAATAATATTCTTTAATCATCAAAATAAAAAGAAGCAGTTAACAAAGAGCCGTGCTTAATTAAAATCTGCTCTATCCGGGGCTCGGCGTCTCAGGTTCGATGACGAAGTTAGCGCCGGTTGGTTTACCCGCCTCGGGCAAGCTTGCGATAAATGCCGTTTATATCTATTTGTCGGGGCTTTCTTCAATCGCATTGTTAGTTATAGCAATTTATTATAATATTATTATTATCCTTAACCGATTTGTAGCGTTCTTGTTAAGTTTAAAAGACTTTCAATTAGTTTTTAGTTTCAATGTTATAAAATAAATTTGCATTTATTATTATTATTTTAATGTGTGGTTTAGGCATGTTGTGTGGAGGGATGATGGACATACATGGAAGAAAGTAACAATCAATTTTTTTGTGACTGAAATGTCAATGTTTGCCTAGAGGAGGCATTTACAGCTACACCGGGCTCGAAGCGGCAGGGCGGAGAAGACGCCTAGACTAAGCCTCTTTAAGAGTAACTTAGCTCCGTAGAGGCAGCCTCGGCTCGGGCCGTTACTTTATTATTATTACCAGTTTGGGAGGCCGCCAATCTCTTAGGTCGCTCCATGAAGTGACTCGGCTCAAGAGCTCCCGAGAGGAGACCTCTTCACTCTTAACGCCTTTAAAATTCCGATTGCTTATCCGGTGCCTTAGAGGGCCGAGCCTCGGCTCGATCGGTAGCTATTATCTGATTACAAGTATTATTACAACTAACATTATTATCACACACACAGCGTTTGCACTGGCAGAAGAAGTGGCGGAAGAAACTCCAGCAACGCTTCTATCATTAATAGGGGAGAAAACCCTGCCAGCTATGTAGCCGTATCGTGAATGTGATGGTCGTCCTCTCCGACGGGAACGGCGAGAACGTTACAATCGTAGACGAAGACCGAAGTATAGACGGTTTGGATGAAAGATGATGTGCATAAGAAGGGTGTGAATACAGATATGTCGGCTGATAGAGGGATATGGAAGAGGAGAACATACTGTGCCGACCCCAGATCGATAGGAAAAGGACAGAAAGATGGTGATTACATTTTTATGCATGCAACCCGTGAAATAATTCTGAAGGAATGTACTAAAAATATCTTAGAAATAAGTAAAGTCGCTAAATAAAGGTAGCAGTTTATTTCAATTAGATTGGTGGAATATTAAAAGGGACCATACGAGTGCTCATAGTTAAAGATACGAAAAGCTTCGACACACGAAAATGCTATTTGAAAATCTTAGATTTTAACCAATCACTAGTGTTGCTTTTATGTTAACAAATAAAAGCAATACATATGTAATAGCACAATGGCCTCGTCCGTTCGGAAATGAACGGATTTTCGAACATTTGAGAATAGTAAAACAACAGCTTTGTTAGGTATGCATTAGCTAGTGCACTGGGGGTCGAGGGTGGGGATTAGTTAATGGCATGAACCGGGACCGGATAAAAGGAAACGTTACGGGAAATGGAAAAATAGATGTAATAAAGACAAAATTGTTTTTCATGCGTTTTGCTTTTTAGAAATGACAGATTTAAAGTTAGGTATCTGTACAGTAATTATTAGGAAAATACTGCTTTTGCAAACATTTTATTTATATTCTTACTTGGTCTTCTTTGGACCGCTTCAACACTAAGTATATCGATACTTAGTGTTGAAGCGCTCTTATATAAGGGGCGTTTGCCAGATGACTTCGTTTAATTCATAGTATCGAACAACGTTAATATTAATGGTTTGTTGATTTTTCATGATGCAACCCTATTTAAAATAAAAGACTATTACTTTCTATCCTTTCATTGTACACAATACATTAACAACTAGAACAGTTTTACAACTCAAAGGTTGTGGGGGGACGTACTTAATTTGCTACCCATACTCGGTCAAATTTAGGATGATTATTTTGGCAGCTGACGCCTATGAAGTGTCCCATTTTTTGTACTACAGATTTTTTGTACTTACACAGATCGGTATCGCTCACTTATTGTATTGAATTGAAGTGTCACGCATAACGAACAATCACAGATTACTATTTTTTGCAAATATTAAAGTTATTTATTTCTATATATTATACAACAGTAGAAAAATGATTTGTTTTTTATTACAATCCATACAGCGTAACTATGAAACTATTGATTCGAAGTTCAATGGGAATAATAATCGAAAATCGAATAGATTTATTCACGACTAGATATCCGCCCGGCTTCGCCAGGGTATCCGTTTCGGAATCTATAGGAAATATACATACACACATTCCCTTTTATAAACGTAGATATGCACCTGTGAAAAAACAAAAATATCCCATGGGAACCTTAAATTTTTCCGGGATATAAAGTAGCCTATATGCTATGCTAGACTCTAATCTATCCGATCCGTTCAGACTTTTTTGCGTGAAAGAGTAAAAAACATCCATACATACAAACTTTCGCCTTTATAATAGATTTATTAACGATAGTTATATACTACTCTATCCCTATTGTGTGCTGTCAAAATTATCCTCCTAAATATGACAGGGTGAAATTGCCGGCGTGAATGTTTTCTTCCTATTACCCTGATTCCTACTAGAGGAGAGTAAATAGGCCATTACTAAACGCGTGTTCGTCAAGCACAAGTTTATTTTAAACTGTAACTAACTTTAAACAGTTTATATAGGATGAAGATTCAATATGTTTAATTAACATGTTTGTAATTATTAACTATAATATTAAATACTGACTGATAATTGCTTATCTTTTGAAAGAAATATATTAACAATACAACAAGAAAAAATGTAGCGTACTAACAGATACCGTGTAGCAATAAGTAAAACAAATACAGCGGTGTGCATACATAGTGAGCGATACTTACAGGTTGTAAAAGATTTATTTGTAAGCGGGTGTTCCGTACAAGTGCACATCGAGTTTTCAATTACACAAAGTGATGGCCGCGGGGTTGCAGGCGCACCGCGAAAAACGTTGCTGCGGTCAAGCAGCGCGCCCGAGCGCGCCCCGCTCACTCCGAACACCGAGCAGCGAGCGAAAAGATACAGTAACGTCAACAAAATAAGGTAAATTTTCCAACGATCCCAACGTTTAAACTACAAAAATCGAGCGACAACTTTTCGGAAGGATGAAGGAAAACTCGATCGCTTTTCCAAGGGGGAAGCTCTCAGTGGTTTATTGCGTTATTACCTGGACGTGTCTGCCGTCGGGACAGCCGCAATTTAGGAAGAAAAGAACGATATGTTGCGAGGAAAAGGATTTTATAGAGCTCAAAACCGCTCATAGCGGAGAAAAGACCAAGCGCCTCCGTCGCCCTTAGTAATTTTCTTTGATCGAAAACACCGGTCGACACTACTTCGGTTTTTATTTTATCCAATACAATAATGTCCGTTGCGACCGACATCGTCCGCGCCGCTTTTGTCGACATGTTGATATGGATTAAATTAAAAGTAGGTATTAAATATAAAGCCGAATTGATTTTTTTTTAAATAGACGCAAATGAACATATTTAAGTCGTTAAAAATCGTATTTATATATTTTTTTGGATTGTAACTGTAAAATGAAACCCTTTCGATGGATTATACCTTATAAACTTTAGATGGCTTACAATGACGAATAAACTACTAATATAATAGCCGATACTACAGCATATGTTGCATATGTGATTTTATATCATAAGGAGGCAAACGAGCAGTGGGTCGCCTATTATAAATTGATCATTGACGCCCCTGAGCATCCGCAACACCAGATTAACAACAGATGCGTTGCCGGCCTTTAAGGAAAGAATACGCTTGCTTCTTGAAGGACCCTAAGTCGTATTGGTTTGAAATATGTTACATGTGGTAAAAATGCAAAGAGACGCGAAGGACCAAGCCGAGCAGTAAGAGCTCAGTCGCTGTCCATTCAAATCGCTCTCCGTTGTATGCGGTCAAATGGAAGAAGCTGGTATTGGGGTTCTCCAGCCAGAGATGCGAGCAGTATTCCATGTGAGGCCGAACTTGAGCCTTATACAGCTGCAGGTGATGGGTCAGCGAGAAACACCGCTTCGCTCTAATGAGCAGACCCAGCTTTTTGGAGGCAAACTGGGCTCGTCTTCCGAGGCACCACAAAACTGAACTTCGTTCGATATCTCAGCATCGAGAATACCAATACTGGCTGAGGCGACCAGGGGAGTGTTATCGAAGTTAAGTCATACGACGAAGGGTTGTTTTTTAGCTGTATACGCGGAAACTTTTGTCTTTTTGGGGTTGAAGTGGACAAGATTTTGTCGACTCATTAACTAATATTTATGCCAAAACTGTATTAGACTGATAATTATACATGGAAATAAAATAGACACAAGTTCTTTATAATTCGTCTTCTTTCAAATCTCGCACAGATATACTCCAATAAACGCGTAAAAATGTCGTAACTCACATTAGAGCCAATGAAATAAGAGTGGATGTTCATAAAATTAAATAATAACCGGTCAATAAAACCTTTCGATGTGGCCGAGTTCAGGAGGCATCTGTCAAATGCTTTCGGGCGACCGTCCAAGGGATAAAAGTGAGACGTTAAGGGCCGAAGAGGCGGGAAGTCGACGAAATTTGATCTGTGACAGGTCGCGATGGGGCGCCATCAATCGACTGGTAATTGGGAAAATTTCGCAGCAATTGGTAAGGCGATATTATTTCCACAGTACCTATAGAGCCCTTTGTACAAACTGTGAACATTATTATTAAATAAGTAAAATCTTATGGCAATATTTACTTTTACTTCTCAAACTAATTTTGAAATGGGTAACATCCATCTTGATACTTTCCATCGAAAAGCTTTCGTAAATATCGACCCCAATTATTAAAAAAGAAGATTTACAACAAGCTGTGAATTAAATGTACAAACAGGAGATACGCACAGGGACTGGGTACAAGCATTTGCTATTGTCAGACATGTACTGTAATGGATATACTTCAAATCTTACATAGGCTCACTTAACACATCTTAACTAGAGACATGAGAAAACTAACTATTAGCATGTAATGATGTAATGATTAAAGTATTTCATTTGTTTAAGATTAGACTTAATTATATAAGTTTTAAAATATATAACAATACTGAGAATTTAAAATTTTATTTATCGTGTACTACATGTTAATACATGGAGCAGTGGTGGCTCAGTGGTTTAGGCTTCGACTTACGTACTGTAAGGTCGCGGGTTCGAGCCCACGCAAGCGCTTTAATTTGTGTTAATTTATTTCATCACCACTGCTCCAAAAACGGTGAAGGAGAACATAGTGAGGAAACTGGCATGTCTTAGAACCAACAAATTCCAAGACATGTGACATCCACCAACCCGCACTGGGCCAGCGTAGTGGATTACGGCCCCTTCCCTCTCTCGGAGAGTAGGCCTGTGCCCCTGCAGTGGGGAACATTCTAAAAAAGGCTGATTTATTATTATTATTTTTATTTATTCATTTTAATAAAGAAATTCGTTACGGCTTTTAGTAACATAAAATCAATGTGAGTTTCTTCTAGCGGGCTCTATAATAATCGAGCCGGGAAATTGCCGACTCTGTCCGATCCGCGCTATAACCTCCGACTTCTCATTATGCAGATTGCAGCTCCACTGGCAGCTGCTCGTGAACTATACATCTTGAGTGGTGCAACATAGGACAATTTTTTATATAACAAGGTAACTGAGAGTGCTTGTAGACGTCCGTTTTTTTCGCAGGACGACGGACTGTGTTTTTTCGGTATTTACGGTGGTGTATTACTCATTATAAGCAATACATGTGTGTAGATGCATCAGATACATGTCCGGCAACCAATTTACGCCAGATACACCGGCGTCCGACGTCTGGTGAAAAAACGCACGTCTAAAAGCGTTCTCAACCTCACCGAGACTGAAAGACTAAATACGGCAACAAAAACTTTCGATGTGACCGAGTTCAGGAGGCGTCTGTTAGATGAACCACGAGTACCGCACTAGCGAAAATAACTAACCTAACCTCGCTGTAAAAGACGCAATATTTTTCGATTACAACCTGTCCCCCAATTGTAACAACATAATCGTGTAAGAATAAACTTTCAATGGTTTCGTAATTATTGATTTGGAATTTTACTAAACACACCAATGTCATAGAAGTTGTATCCCATTACTACACCATTATGGTTTTATTTTGAAACTATCATGAGACCGTAAAAATAGTTGAATCACATGTAAAGCTTCGCAACCAATAATTGAAATAGTCAATCCACATCTTTGGAATGTATCAATAACATTTTTCTTAATCATTAAAAGGAAATCCTTAATATATGTTGGTCACGTTCAGTGAGTGTGTGATGCAGAAGCGTTACTAATAATTAAAAAGGTAGTACAAAAAAGTATGAGAATAAAATGAAAATCAAACAGCAGTAAGCAGAAGGTACCTTACGGCGATATAGCTAGCTGGTTTAAATCTTTATTTAAAAAAATTGGCAATTCGATTAAATTTAAATATTTGATTTCAGGCATGCTTTCGTTTGCTAAAATTATGTATTAAAATCGAATAAATTATTCTAATCGGAATAATACTTGAATGATAATTTTTATTCATAAAATTCTGTAACAAAGATTAAGGGTTGACAAAAACAGTCATATGAAATTGGTTTCTAATCAAAATTCAGCAGCAGAAAAGTTCAAATCTACGACATAAATTTTAAGCAGACAGATTAATTTAAAAACATTTTTTGCACTAACGACGCAAATCGAATCTGTCCTAGATTCCTATTTACACTTTTTGCAAGTATCAACGTCGCATCAATGAGACCAGAAAAACAAAACAAAACATGGACGTGGAGCGCAACGACGAGTCTAATTACAGTCGAGAGGTGAGGGACTACTCCACTCCTCCCACTCCTGATAGTATTAGCGTAGTGCTATTACACTAAAGTATACGTCGGAGGTTCGCGTATAGGTAAGTAACATTGTAATAAGAGTATCGTCGCTGAGATAATCTGCATAATTGGAAGTCGTCGTAGGATATTGCGTCCACATGAAGCGGCTG
Source organism: Papilio glaucus (assembly GCA_000931545.1). Classification (NCBI taxonomy): domain Eukaryota; kingdom Metazoa; phylum Arthropoda; class Insecta; order Lepidoptera; family Papilionidae; genus Papilio; species Papilio glaucus. Next base: position 498,018 of record JWHW01033407.1, on the reverse strand, counting down.
AGCAATTTTCTGCGTCATTTCCGGCAAATCGTCCACTCCGATAGTAGATTCGATGCGCGTGCCTCTTTACGCTTAATTAATAGAAACGGGCATGTCTGTAAATACGGCGATTTCATAGTAGAGTTTGGAAAGTTTAAAATAAAGCAAACAAGATTAGTGATTGATTTTGAACCGGGATTACATTTATACTACGTCATTTACCTTATAAAGCGAGAAATTATTTTATGTCTCGGAATCGGCTCTAACGATTTGCATGAAATGTTGTATTTAGGTTTTTATTTATCTATCTACGTGACTGTCCTATATTTCTCGCAGAAGTGATAGTCGATGGGGCTGAAAGGTCCCGGAAAGACGGCCAAGTACAGGTCAGCGCTGCGAAGGTAGGCCCCTTCCACAAGATGAACCAGAGATCTGAACAAAGTTGCGATAGTGTACTGAATGAAGGCGGAGGGACCCATATCTTTATCGGACTAAGGGAGAGGCCTTCGTCAGAAGAAGAAAGTGAACAGAAAAAATAATGAGAAACCTTATTGGAACTTAAAATTTCTGTGACATAACTCGAGATGTCATTATTCGAATTCTGAATAACTTCCGAAAAAATACGATCTTACGATATAGATGACAGCGCCGAGCGAAGTTCAATTGACACCTAGTATTTTTATAGTATTATGGCAAACGAAGAATGAATGAGGAAAATGTGCGAAATACGATATTTTAACATGTCGCCGGTTTTTTTTGAACAGTAAAACTAAGATTTAAAAAAAGGTTTGTGTAAAAATTATGGGATCACGTTGGGGTGGAGATTCAAGCGTATTTAATTGTACCAAACATTAAAACATTTCAAGTAGCAGTAAAATATGTGGTGCGAAATGATGAACAAAATATTACGTGAATTTCATTGTCCCATAAAAAGCAAAGCATAATAAAATACCGTCTAGCGAAGGCTTTAAGAAGCACGCAACGCGACTGAAATGAAAAATGCGTCGACACCCTTGATAAAGTATATTCGATGCCAAATTTAAGGTAAAGGCAAACAGTTGTTTAGAGTAAACGTTTTCGGTCAAATTTAATTAATTAATGTCAGAACGCGTTCCCCGTCTTAAATTATTAAATAGCCATAGTAAATTAATAAGTTGGCATTGTAAATCTGTTGATTACATTTTCTCATTAAAACATGACAAAATCAAAAGGCTTGGGTAGGGAAATGAGTTTTGCTTGAGAATATTATTACTATAAGATAGGCTTAAAGAGCTGTCATGGAGATATCCAAATGAAATACCTTTACCATGCTATGCTGAAATCGCATTAATTTAGGTGATCTGTGCTATTATTTAGAATAGTACCGATCACATACCAATTACTTAATTTATTGTGTTCGGTAAGGTTTTCCGGTAATCGCTTAACTATTTGCGATTAGGAAAAATGATGACCAGCGATAATGGCGTCCTATAAAAGTAACTTGAATCTTTTATCATCATATTTATCTTCAAATCATTTATCAATAATAAATTTTCTGAAGTTATGACTTATTTGCTATATAATTGATAAGTAATAGAGAAATACCAGATTTAATGTTACTTATGATAAATAAGATACGCAAACACTGTAACAACTATGTATATTCTTCACAAAGGTCGAGATTATTTAGGCAAAAAAAATACGATAATAACTATAGATATTGTAGCACGCAGTAGAGCGTCGATCGTGCGCACGTCGCGTCACGATGCATCGCGCTCGTCTTGCCCACTCATCTCGCGTCACGCGATCTACCGTGCTACGTTGTGTCGTGTTTTTTCAGCGGATGAAAGCCCCCTATTAATAAGCCGGCGAATACTTTCAACGGACCACTGAGTTAGCAGTTTTTGCTTGTCGAGTAATGTCAGTGGATAACGTGTTTGCTGTGTTTTTAATTACTCTGCGTTTTCAGTTCCGACCGGTTGGATATAAGAGAGACCGCGTGAGTTATTTTATTGAAATAGTTAATCATATTTATACCAGACACGCGTATTTAGTTTATCCACTAAATACCTAAGCCAATATTACTGTTAGATTGCTATGTAACTTTCAAACAATTTTTTTAAATGTTAAAATTCTAAACTTACTCTAAAAATAAAATGTGAACACTAACAATCAGTAATACAAAACATATAATATCTTAGTTAACCATCTTCTAATCTTATATCATTTTAATACTCAAATCTAAGTATGCTTCTATTTTTAATAGGACATTTTTTGATCAATAAGCGAAAGCAGTCGGTAAGAAGATTTCAAAAGCAGGTGTCCACGGATTACGTGTAGATAGAGTCACGTAGCCCGCCACTTAGATGCGATGACAATGCAATCCCGCCGCATGTGCAGATGCGTGCAAACGACCACCATTTGAACATTTAATATCAAATCATTTGTGCGATTGTCTTTTAAAAGCACAGAAATTAAAGTAGAAATCTGGCGTAATAATAATATTCTTGAATTTAAAAGATTAATATATTAATTGTTCAGTCACATAAAATAACAATACCAATTAAAACAATTTCTTATCTAACCGCGTACTAACTTAAAGCCATGAGTTTAATGTTTACATTATATAACGTTAACCGTATCCGTCGGAAGTTTCCTTTTAATTAATCTTTTAAGCTATTTAGTCAAAGAGAGAAGTAAATTCTTTGGCGTGCTTTATTGAATTCTAAGTCGAGAAAGTTGCCTTAAATGTATACCCGTCGTTCGAGCTAAGCAGACTTTAAACGATATCTTAACTTGGAAGAGGAACAAGGCTTTGTTAAGATAATGCAAGACAGAAGACTTGATTAAATGGACTACAAATTATATTAATTAAATTTAGAAAGGACATTACAATATAGTACTTAATGCGACGCGCCGTGTAGTGCCCGGTTTTTCTGTCTGTTCGTGCGGTGGCAAGCGAGCAAGTGGATAAGAGTCCACCGCTATTCATCAATATTCCACGAAACATCGTAAATGCCGTGTCATCGTATGTCATATGTACGAAAAATAATGGGATAGATTCCGGTAGGGGATGCCGAAGCTCTCATCCGTCTCACTCGAGGATGGCCACCGAGAAGGTTTTTAGAGAGAGGAAACAAGCACCCATAACCCTTTCTTTCGCCCATCCCTTCCCGACACAAAAAAGACAAGAGATGACAAGAAAGGAATTGGAATGACGTGACATCAACAAACAGAGTACTACGTGAGTAAAAGTAAAATGCTCGCGTTAAGAAACAAAAAAAAGTAAATAAAAATGTTAAATCACTGGAAGTGAAGAAATTACTCCTGGAAATCGCATCTATAAACTCATGGAAGTTAATGGGTAATATTGAATTACAGATCGAGCATTGGAAGTGCGAGATGAATCCGGTTTTTTCCCGTCGATAACCCTGAGGGAAATTCCCGGCTACGTTATGGCTGCAAAGCCTTCAATTTATGCAACCACCGTATTGCCAGTTGTCGGGATGACAATCTTGACATGCAGTTCTTGTAGCTGCACAATACAGATTTCACTTGATTCGATAAAAATAAAGGAACCGACTAAGGTACAAAAACTAACATCTAGATCCTTCACTCTAAAGTATGTTAGTGTACTATGTAAAAAAAGAAAAAACAAACAAGTCAGACATTTTGAAGAGAAATATATTCACAGCGAAAGCAAACGCGACGGAATTGGAATTTAAGCATACAGAATGAATGATAACAGACAAAAGGCTGGCAAAAACGGAAAATATGCCTGCCGTTTGCGTTACAAACCGGGCCAATGACGTCGACGGAGCTCGCTGCGAACTAACGCGACGCTAACAAAAGAGCCGTAAAGAATGGCCCACCGACACACTCGCGCTAATAAAATAGTTCGGCGCAACAGGTGCCTCCCCCCGCGCCGCCTGCGCCCTAGGCAATATAGTTCCAATACTACCAACTATCAACGGGTCTCTGCGTTGAGGTCTCCAGCTCTCGTTCTGTTCTACTTAAATCCTATCCGATACTTAAAAATACCTTATTATACTAGTTAGCGATTTAAAACATAATAATTTCTATTGTAATGTAATGTATTAGAAATAGCTTCATTCTCGTTCCTACCAAAGTGACATTCAATTACCATTTAAAATGTAAAGTTACAGACAATAAATTCAAATAACGAATACGGTGGCAGCGTCTCTTATTTAAAACTTGTCAGTACAAGTTGCCTGTGCAAACCTGCTGGCCGGTTTTTATGTGGAATAATTTGTATTACAGATTCTCTCAACCAGTTACCGTCCTCCACCATACACAATGAAACTAAAGACATTGCCAATGTTAATGATTATTTATGCTGTGGTTAATTTTTTTTAAATATAATAAGTAGTTATTTGGCGAATTCATTCAACATCTACAATGCATTAAGAAGTTATGCAGATGACTGAGCATTTAATTCCCGAGCGAACCCCGTGGTTTCAAAATAGGATTTACAAGTTTCTTCTGACTGCTCGTTTCAGTCATCGGCGGAAGCGACTTATCTAACTTTCACGAGACATTGTATTCAGTTAGGTGTCTCTAACTGGATTTACTTTTTTCCCAAGTCAGAATACACACTCGACCGTGCCTTATCTAGTAAGAGAAGACAACACTGATCTCGTGGCATGAAAAGACGTACATTAAATTATGCACAAACAAACGGCAGCAATGTTTAAAGCTAAGCCTCATTCGCGAGAACAATCTATTACACGAAGCGGCGAGCCCGCCGGCTGCAAACGCGGTGGCAAGTGCGGAGTGACAAAACTTGAGTCGACGACTAATTAGCAATACAAACATGAATCAGAGGCTATTAGTTGTAATTGAATTGTCGCCGGCGATGAAGTTGGCGCGGTGGTAAATTTAAATATCACGCTTTTGGTGCGCGGTTTTATTACTGCCTTTGCCCGGACCGGACCAAGTTTCAAATGAAAAATTTCATTAAAAATTCAAATATTTTTATACTTCCACTAATTGCCTGAATTGAACGCTGGAGCGACCGTAATTAGAAAAGTTGTTTGGGCGGAAACGATATTTTCGATACGAGAGTGTGTGTGTGTGCGGGCGCACATACATACTTAATTTCAATACGGTCATTGTTTTCGAATTGGCTAATAAATATTCATAGAAAACAAATGAGGCTAAATTACTGCGCCGGTTCTGGGCGACAGCGCGCCCCCAAGACCGCAGCGCCGAGACAATTTTTCATAGAAATTTTATAAAACACTTCTCCCGAGGAAATTATCTCCCCCATTGACTAAAATTTTTCACGGCAAGTTTGACATCAATCCATTACTTCTTTTCCATTTTTATCTCGAAACTGTCGCTTGCGAAATGGAATTGTGTTAATTGCGAGGTTGGACATTTTTATGGATACTTTGTGTTCAGAGTGAGGATACTTTTTAAACTCGCAAAAGCTAGATAGTAAGTTCTTCCCTTGTTTGTTGGAAAAAAAAGGTTCGAGTTTTTTATTCAGTATAAAAGCACTGGTGTAGCGAGATAGCATTTATTGCTACTTATCTAAAACTAAGTTTTGCAATACCTGTTAAGCCGGGACAAATCGAGTTAAGACCCAACGGATTTATGCCATTTTTTTAATACACGGACAAACATTTTAAATGGTAACAATAGTGAGACTAAAGTCATCTCTTTTTCTACCGCCAAGTATTAGCATTTGAATATTACTGTTTATCGTTTTCAAATTCTATAAACGATAACTATATATAATAAATGTGTCAACAAAGCAAGATGTGCTAAACTCGTTGTTGAGTAACATTTTTTATTCGATATCAGTTAGCAGTATCGCTTATTGGAGTACTTTTTCGCCTATTAATGTAAAATAAATATAATATATTACACGGTAAAATACCGCATTAATAAACGTCATAATTACTTTAAATAATGAAACAGAGAGTATGTTTAAAATAACATCTCATTAATTGAAGCTACATAGCGGTGGTTACATTTTTAATAGTATATTTGTGTATATGCGTATGTATTCTACATTAAAAATCTATCATAAAGCATGGGAGTTAATCAATATTTATTTTTATGTTTATCCCCTTTAAGATATATAAGTAAGTTGTAGTTGCGATAGAGACCAAGAAATAAATATGACACTCTTCAGATGTAAAATCCGCATAAGTTAATTACGTTGCTCAAATAAGATATACATAGTTAATGACTGACTGCTTACCCCTAACTAACAGGAGGTGCGCATGAAGTAATCGCCTGGCATACGTCATACGCGCGGAAGGTACGCCTTCGCACCGACGCATATCTTATATACCAACATCGCCGTGCCCTTAATATTCTCATGTGGGTGAGCATAAATTAGAACTCGAGTTTCATTTCCTTATTTCAACATTTGAACTTTACTTATGGGTAACGCAGATGTCAGAAAGTCGGGCTGAGATGTAGCAGTGTGCTTAGAATTACTTACCTTTATTAGGGTTGGCCCCGATTACCTTGACAGATCTTACGATAAACAATAAAGACGGCGCATGACTTGCGAGCGAAAGCGAGAAGGGAGAGGTCGTAATTCTTCATCTCCCTCTCTAATGATTGTAAATCGTTGGCTTATTAAATTTTGGCCTAATGGCCGGCTCGTTAAACGGAAACATTTCTAATAACTTAAACGCTACCCGCTCAAATTATCTTAACAATTTACTATAAGGCATACCTCTGTTTACGTATTGCAGGATAATTACCTGCAAAACTCTAACATATTCCTTGAAAAATATACATGATGACGGTTTCGCCTCAGTAAATGTATTTCAAAGGCCCTCACTTTGAGATACGCACAAAGAGATAAAATCTGCTAGTGGGCATATTAAATCTCTTTTGATAGGCTTTAGGATTACGAGTACACCAATATTAATTAATAGGGTGCTCCCCAAAACAATTATTTTAATACGAGCTTAATTTTGAGTAGGTATAAAACTATGTAAATTCGGTTTAAGCATTCGACTAAGCATTCGGTTTCGCGCAAGTACAAATTTTGTAAATAAGTGAATAACGCGAAAATTTTGTAAAGATATCTTGACCATAGTTAGGTCCATTCTAAATAACTCGAGGGAATTAGTATATATCCCTTCATTTGTGCGTAAATAATATATAAGTATAAAAATTAGTAAAATACCATTAAGCATGTTGACATAAGGAGTCTCTTGATCAAAATTTATACATATAATAAAAATGTAACTGATCGCTGTCTGTACATGTAAGATATTTGAGGAAAACTATTATTGGGGGCATTCATAAACGCAATAAAACCCAAAACAATGATTATTAGAATTTTTGTCTCTTTGTCGTTTGTCTGTGCGTTTGTTACCGCTAATCTCAGAAACGGCTCAACTGATTTGGGTGCGGGTTTTCACTAATGTATTGTGGTAAGCTTCACTTAACATTTGGTGTTTGTTTTATCTCAATCGGTTTATAAATAAAAAAGTTATATCAATTTAACTGTGCTACGGCCATACTGTGTTGACTCCACATACGCGGGAAAAGGGCAGGAAGATGAGTTTACGGTAGAATTAAGTAGGTAATATTCATATTCATTTACTTTGTTTAAGTAAAATTGTAGGGCGGGTGAAACCGCAGGGCACAGCTAGTACGAAATAAAATATGAGGAAAAGTAATAGTGACGAAGATTTCATAAGTGTAGAAGCGAGCCTTTTTCCACTTCACATAATTGGTATCATGACGGAACGTTAAATGAACATTATATTGTTGTACAATGTGCAGGACAACATTTTATTTTTATTACAATGAAGCCTTTATAACTCTATAATAAGTTGAAGAACTCTACTAACATAAAGTAAAATACAAACTCATAAATAAACGAATACCACTCGTCACAATTATATAGCCAAAATCGTGCTGTCAACATTTCGTACGCCTACGCCATAAGTAAAGAAGTGAGGCGGCGGAATGAAGAGGCAGTTTGCATGAGCTGTCATTTCCTTGAGTCAGCTAAGTCGGGATTAGGCTGCTTGTCGCACGCATCGAGATTTCGCAGCCCGCGCCTCCCATGAGCGGAATTTATGAATTATGTTACAGAAAACATGCTTTACGCATTACCTATAACATTTCATCGCGTTTGTTTATGAATTCGAAAATAAAAGCAACCAACAATATTCAAATGCCGAATAAAAGCAGTAACTAGTACTTGAGGTACAGTTTTGTACATAATCAACATATACCTAAATAAAGCTGAAAAGATTTATTGAGTTTTATGACGAATATTTTTGTTTGAGTGTTGAAGAATCTATATATTTTAAGTAAAAGTAAATTAACACTGACACATGTACAACAAAAATTATTTATAAATGTTATAATACGAATATTAATCATTAAAAAAATGATAGCAGTAAACAAGCATATTTAGCAAGTGTGAAATATTATTTTAAGAATAAAGAAGGACTCATTTTCGAGCGACGATGCATAATGATTGCAAAAGCGGTGTCAGGAGGAAAGGTATCGATTGTGCCGTAACTAGCCCGCCCCTGCTGGACGAGTTAATCACGCCGATCGCGCAGCCACTGCACTTGACAACACCATTACTCATGTTTGACAACAGTCACTTGATCCCAGGCCCTGCGCTTCCGTACTCCTCGTCCGGGACCGCTAGGGTACACTAGATAACCAATAGTTGAATAATAAACTTACTATTTCTATTTATTTCATTTGAGATAATTTTTTAAGTGAAATTTCTTTAGTTGCATTAGACGATATTTGGTTATGGGAAAATCTTATAGGTTCGCGTGAACAACATGATCAACGCAACATGGTTATTTAAGTTTGGAACAGTTTGAAGAACTTTTCTTTTTTTGAATTATATTGTTAAGATACAAGGTTTTATTTTTAAAATAAAAATTAAATATACGCTCACGCCCGTAACCCAGAGGGTTTGGCAGAGATTATGGATTTCCATTCGGCGCGATCCTAGCACACCTCTCTCCCTTCTTCTGTATCCATACATCTACTCATACAAGCTCGTCTATTACGGGTACTCCTAATATCGTCCTTCTTATCTCACTTCTTATCTCTTATCTCTCTTATTATTTTATTTCACGCATTCACTCGTCGCTCATAATCTTTAACGTGTCTACCATCTCTACTACACATACATCCCAAATACACAAACTCTTCCACCTGTTCCACTTTTTTGCCGTTAATATTTTAATCAATATTTATATCAATTACTGTCTTACTTTGTTCTCCTTCAAACACAATTACTTTCGTTTTACCTACATTAATCCTCATACCTGTACCTTCCAATTATTCATCCATTACATTTAGCATAAATTGTAAGTCCTCCGCCGATGACACAAACACGACCTGGTCATCGCGCGGTACAAGAGATATTTTACAACTAGCTCACCCATTCTTAAACCACATTCTTCGTCTTTCAAACAATCATCCATAAAGAGATTGAACAGCCACGGGGATGCTACACAGCCCTCTCTTACACCTTTATTGATGCTAAACCAGTCTGAGTAGGTCCCGTTAATTCTAAAGTTTTATTTTTGTTGATTATTTATATAAACATTTTTAGAACTATTGTCGCGCCTTCCCACCTGGTTTGGGTTTTCACTTTTGTTATTTTCTGCATGCGTTTTTGTTTTAAAAGAACGTAATCGATAAGCGCTAATAACTTATTTATTATGGTACGGTTTACAAAAAATATAATCGTGGATTCGAATTTACCATTCGATTATTGATGATTATACACGTATTGATGATTTCTAAAAAACATTTTAAGCAAAATTTCAATGATTTCACTAGTCTCCAACGCCAATTATAAGGCACAATCTTTGCTTGATGATGAATATAGGAATTGCAGTTTTATTTATAGTTCCAGCCACCATCATAATTTAATAATATTAAGTATAAACTGTTAATACTAAAATATCAATGACACAAAAATGATTTAAACAAGATTATTAATGAGCTAAATAATCACGCGTGTTTAAAAGAAAACTTTCAGCATTTGTTAGATCATTAAATAAAAATATCCTCATAAAAGACATAAAAAGTCGTCGTAATATTACTAAACAACTCTTAACAAGATATCCCTATGGATTTCAACAAGTCAAGAAACAGCGAAACTTGTGTCTTTCACGTACAAAGTTGCCATTAGCGCCGAATGGTTATAAACGTAAAGTTGGACGTCATCGAACGCAGACTGAATGAGATGGGTTTATACGGAAACCATTTATCTGATTTAGCCGGAGATTAATTAAGTAAAATGCAACAAGTTCGAGTTTGCATTGCTCTCTGAAACGACTGTCCCGTGTTTTATTATGGAAGCAGCTGAATTAAATAAGAAGATAGTAAAGTATTCCATGATTGTATTAGCTTTCTCGCCGGTTGCCATTCGAAATTACATTCTAATGCTTCTGTAATATGGCACAAAATATTTTAACTTGTGTGTCAATATTAGTAGATCGATGCAATTAATTATTGCGTAAAATAGCTTATTAACGCGCCCAAATACTCGTTTAAGGTGATGTCTTTATCTTGATGAAAATATATGTTTCCACCACGAGTTCACGGCGCTTACATTAATTGACTTAAATGTAAAGCTCATCCCGTTTACTTTGCTCTAGAATTGTACCGTTGCGTATTTATAATACGCCAAATTAAACCGTCCGTTTGAATTGCAAAACACGACGGCCCTCGTTGCGCGTATTGTGTGCTGTTTTTGATTTAAAAAAATCGCTACAGATCGTCATGAAAGCGAATTAACTCTAAAAAATGTTCAGCCAATGCTGACGAAGGAAAATACTTCTCATAATATTCTTGTTAAATGTAGATCCGCCTCCTAATCTACATGTTAACATATTTGGAGGTGTTTTGCGATAAGATCAATTGTAAAAAGTATATTTACATCATTTCTCCTATCAGTTTTACAGTTCTCAATGTTTGACAACGCAACCGGGTATGGTTTATATATACATATACATTATGTGCTGAAGTTTTTAGTGAGGTTGTATATATTATATTTTAACCAATATTTTATTTCAAATCTAGTGTTAACTATAATTTCAATATATAGTCAATGATAGATCTAAATCGCTATGTCCTGCGGTAGTCCGGTGATCGTAGGAATCGTACCTCGTCAATCACCTTAAAATTCAATAAAAAGTATTATGAAACACGTGATAAATTCGCTTGACGATACGCTGTTCACTTTTATTGGCTACTCGTGTTGCACTGAGAACGGACGCCGATCAAGTTTATCTCATAATGCTATTGAAATAAGAGTGGCGCGGCCTGTAAATGGCGAATGGGAGGAATATACGGAAGCAGGCTAATGACGGCTAGGAGTACAATAGCACGCGAGTCCCTTGTTATTGGTATCTGACCTGACCGCTACGAGCGATTTGTCCAAATGAGATCCGGACCTCTTCTCGGATGCTTTGTTATTTTTTCCTACGCTCCTGAATCCGTGCCTTTATACGTAGAATTGGGAGTACTAAACTTTTCTCTGAAGACATTTTTATTCGTCACAAATTTCTAAAACTGCTCCCTAATAAATAATAGTTTACAGTATGATATTACAGGTAAACAATTAATTAGTAAGGATATACATATTACATTAACTTAGTTCTTAGTTAATTTTAATGCTGGGCCTCAATTATAAATTAGTAAAGCGAATCTTGTATTAACTCCGATTTCAGGTTGGCATATAGCATATAGTCGTAATTTGTATAATTTTATGAATTTCCTAACGTGACAGATTCCACCGAACATTTTATTCGTTATCATTTCCGATTTCATCTGAATACAGTTTATTCGTATGACACAGAGCCATATTAATATCATTGTTTTTTGAATATGAATAGGCTCTGAATAGGCTGTTACTGAACTAGTGCGTACCATGTTTCGTCCACATTACGCCTTAACATCACGTGGGGTCTTGGGATTTTTATGTAATACAACGGTTCGCTTTAATTAAAATGAATGAAAGTGTTTGAAGCCTGACTATTGAAATAATCTTAATATATACAACATTAAGATTATTTCAATATTAGGTATCCCTATTGTTTGAGATAACATTAGGGTTTGTATTAGAAGCCTGAGATGTGTGCCTTTCTGTCTATCAGGTATGTCTATTAGGAGGTTTCCTGGAGTGATTTCTTAAACATGGATAATCTATATCTATACAAGAAAATACAAATAAGTATCAAAGACCGCACAAGGTACCCTATACACTTATTCCGGAAAACAATTTAACTTAATCTTAATAACAACGTTGGTAGAGAGCAAAATAAGTTCGCAACGAGCGTTCGTTCGCCAGCATACGCTCGTTCGTAACCGCCGTAATCCTGCGCGCCGACTATTAATCTTCGTTTAGGCCCTCACGAGGTGGTTTGTTGCGGGTGAATTTGTGGCGATAGCCCCGATTTGTCCGCCAGAGGCCCCCGGGACGTGTTCATCATACGATAATCCTTTATCGGTTAATCTCGCAACTACCATTACTGATTACATATATAAATGATAGAGCGCTTTAATTTACAAACTTACTACTCTTGCAAACTTTATGTACCAGCAACTGTTTCAACACGAACGGACAGTAAGGCAGCGGCTTCAAGCATCTTGAAATTTATGTATAAAAACTTATTTAAGTTGTAACATATGCAGTAACAACTAAGCTCATTTCCTAAATATTTAGTCAGCAAAATATTAACTGTTAGCTGTATAAAAATGTATAATTCTAAATCTACGAATGAAATAATTGATGAGCGGATTCCAATAGAGTGGGTGAAGCATGATTTGGTAACATGTATATATTAGTAGTCAGTAATTCGGTTTGAATTGTTGGCAACGCGCGCTGGGGCGGGCTCACGTGACTGCGCCCCGCCCGCCTAATGTTTCACTTGCGTTACTGTGACAGTTTCCACCTTTTACCAAATTGTATTTTCATGTTCGACCGAGTTTTCCTTATAAATACTGTTATTAAGACAGCGACGCTGTGACAGGTGCTAATGCCCGTAGAAGTATCGAGCCCATTTGTGAAATAAGTAAACAATACATGCTACGGCTGTCAACGTGCCGACGCCTCGAAGATTGTTCCTTTTACTGTTGTTATGAATTTTATATTAGTGTATCGTCTTCAAAATATAAAATGTAATATAAAATTCTTAGCTTCTGAAACCAATTTAGACATTTGACCGAAAAGTTTTTAGAAAGTAGTAGAAAACAGGTGAGCAAGAAAATCGTCACACAATTTTCAACATTTCACATGGTGTGAAGAAGAAAATGGTAAAAGTTGGAGAACAGTCTTAGATCACGTCTACAAAGACATAAAGTTCAGCGAATAAATTAGGAAGGGGAAGTTTCGGAGCAGACAAAACGCCTGTTATCTTCATTTAATTTTGCAGTTTCAGGTGACTAAAATTTTTAGAGTAATTGGCCGATTTAGCGATCTACACAAAGAACCTGCGAATATTTTATTAGAAAGGCTACTTTTATCCTATATGACAACGCTGAAGTGTGCTTAATATGTGTGTGAATCTGAGCGAGTAAGTGAAATAGTAAAACGACTACGTAAAGTCAATTCAGCAGCTTCCATTTCATGTTTTCCTTACAGTTGGAACTATTAAGTAGGCTTTATAAGGCGCCAGGCGGGCAGGGGGAGTCGGTACATCATTATGAGACCCCGCGTCATTTGTTTATTAAACACCCTCTGAGGTGGAACGGAATAATGGCACCGTAGACTTTGTCACGGCCGCTTTCCCTTGAAATTAAATCGTAATGATGATGCGCGCTCCACTCGCCGCCGCGTTCGGCTCCACGCCCCGTTATTAAGTTCCGCACCGTCTTGAGGTCAAAATGAATAGGTTTTCTTTAAAAGCGACCAGTATGCCGGCTGTCATAGATATGAAAAGAATTGGGTTGAGTGGTCGTTGAGAACGGTTGCCGAAAAAGTGAGAGAAAAAATACGTTTATTTTTCACGTTTTGTGATCTGAATGTTAACTACCGCAGAGGTATTTGAGAAACAAGCGTAGTAGATTCTCTCCGGATGTTTACGCAACAAATTTACTCGCTCTTTAAAACTCGAACCAGAGATACGGAACGAGAACGTCTTTAAACAGAAGTGCGGAAATCGTATTGTTAAAAAGATATGAGCTGCTATGACTTACAAATATTTAATCATGAGAATTTAAGAAAACAGTTTTTTAACTTTTTAAATGTAGCAGTTAACTTTTTCATAGTAGATTTTTTAAATTTAAACTGGTACATTTTCATTCATTTACAAGAATTCCTCATATTTCCACTACGATACATAATTTACAATTTTTTTCATTTAATCTCGCAAGAAGGCATTGAGTTCTTTATTTCTAGCTGTTTTGGAAATCTTTATTTCTATTACCTTTATTTCTAGCTGTTTTGGAAATACCAATAAAAAGCTGTAAAATACCCAATCAAGCCAGCTGGGTAAATTCAAAAAACAATAATTTGTGACGTATATTTCTATATTATGTACGTATAATTAGTTTCCAATTTGTTGTCTGTATAAAGAATAGAAATTATTAACGGAAAATGAAATTGCTTCTAACTTCGCAAAAGAATCTCAATTAAAAAGTTTATCGTGGTATCTCGAGAATAATATGTAATATTTTGTAAATAACTTCATAATTAGCTGTCGACAGTGAGCATTACGAACTGTTTTCACGAAAAATTCTTTTCGTAAATCAATTCGGTTCCGACTCTTAAAATTATTTCACACCGTTTACCTTTTTAGCAAATTAATGGTAAAGTTTGAAAAGGACTTCGACAAGGAATGCTTAATTTGTCAAATCAATTAATCAAAATATAAATTTTATTCGGAAATGACCGCTGATGTGCTTTCTCTACCCTTACATTTCTTTTGTTTCTTTTACAACTTTATAAATTGTACTTAATAAGGAAAGAATAGGCTCGGTTATTATTCCATAAAAAATAAAGAAATATTTTTTTTATCGTCAATGAATAAATTCAGTTTTCGGTGCGGCTGACCGCGCTTAGTGAATTATTTTACGCGCGTATACTTAACGATATCTCAACATTAGCATAAAAAGTTGGACGATCCGGTGACTTTTTATTACTTTTACATATAATGGGGAAAGTGTGTTCGGAATTGTTTTAAGGTGTCGTTAATTCGCCGCCGTAACTTGGCTGGAAAATTGTTGGTTAAAAATGTTTGTTAATGTGTTCGCGGATAACATTCGGAGGTAACGGCCGGGGAGTAGGGTTGGCAAGTCGAAGTGTTCACATAAATCTACGTGGCGTATCCCCGCCGGGGTATAAGTGTGGAGTAATTTGTGAACACACTGGCTCGCACGGCGTCGCGCGAGCATTAACTATTAAATTCGTTGCATATTAAACTACCGCTCAGAAAGTTGTACCTAATCTACAATACACCTGGACGCGATGTAGCTGCCGTTTTTAGTGATTTTTCCCGTTTACAAATCACTTCCATATAACAGAAAACATTTTTTGGTTTCTTTAAGCGCATGTTAATCAATTTTTTTGCAATTTTACAATCTTTTAATATTACAGTCCAATACAGACATGCTGTGTGAGTCAAAATCTACACCAAGTGATTTCTAATAAAGAGAACAGGTACAGTAATACCTTCGCTTGTTCGGAATGACTCCTTTGTTTTCGACAGCTAACCGGCCCTCCGTTCTGGTCGAGAGTTCTAAGCCCCACTTGACACGCTTTATTCTTGCCTCACCCTTAAATTTAAGCTCCAGTCAGTTTTGTGTTTAACACAAAAAGAAAGAAATTATTGAACACTCCCACGATTAAAATAATTACGGAAGTTTTAAACGAATACGTTACTTCTTAGTTAACAGAATAATAAACGATTAAAACACTGTAGCCATATATTTTGACGAACGGTAGTAAAAGTAATGTTTTTTTTTTTTCACAAATTTGGCTTGAAGTAGAAAAGGTAAGGATATAAATTCTAGACTGTATAGACCATCATAGTTATCGAATATGTTTACTTCGCGAAAACTACAAGTTGTAGGGCCTGTTAGAAGAAAAGAAGAGCGTAAGAAAAGGATTACAGTGTCCTTCTGGTCTTTTCATCCAAAGTTATTTTTGTATGAGTTATAAGAAATACTAATTTATTTATTGCATCAATTAATCTCAACTAATCTTTCATTCAGCTCACCTTGTTTGTGTTTTCAAGAGCAGTATGTTGTAAAACGCATCCACACAACTCTTTTCGTAGCGATCGTAAACAAACTAGCAGGAAATTTACCGGATTAATTCATGACTTCCGATGACGGAAGCACCGTCTCTAAATCGCAAACGCTAATATTTCAACTACGAAGTAACGACGTGTTTCAATAAACAAAAAAATGTTTTATACATTATACTTGATGTAAGAAAAATAAATTTTAATGTTACTGGGGTATAACGCTACCAGATTAAATCTAGATGATTATATCAGATGGGTAACACATAGAAACCGTTTACCATGTAACTAACACGTAAGAAAAAAAAGAAACCGCTTAATTTAAAATAATTACTATTAACAATTTCCCATTTTTCCCATATCGGTAAATATTCCACGTACTTCGAGAACTACATTTCCCATCGGCTGGAGCGGCGCGGCCGTGGCAATGCACTTTCGCTGACCCCTTGCCTCCTCCCATTAACCGCTTCCCGCTCTCTCTCAGAACTTTCTTCGCATTGCATCTCTGTTGCACGCCGCTGCGCCCGCGCTTCCCGGTCGAGGTAATAACATTCTACGACGCGGTGCCGCCGGTGTGGAACGAGTTTTGTCGATGACTTGGACGATTACTTGTAAGAGAAACAATGGTTACCACGGTTACATTTAAGATACTGGTTTCACATTGACTTACGCCGAGATTACAGTCGCGTCGACCGATCAGGAATTAAAAGAAGAATTTCGTTTCATCTTCAACTTAAGGCACTAAGACATATGTAGACATAAAACGTTACTTGTGAACGATTTATTAAGCATGAATCGCGTTAATAGACTATTTATTTTGTCATGTACGGCTCAACAAAGTTAATGTTTAGAACGCTTCATTATTTAGCAACGTTGCAATGCTTCGTTATACACCAGTGCAATATAAATTGCGTGTGCATACACCAGGTGAAAGCGGTGCACAGTTATAATCGCATTTGAAACAGCCACATTCATAACAACCTATAAGTGGGAGTTTGCGAATATATCGATACGTACACTCGTGTATCGGTAGACGACAGGACTTGAATAACTTTAATAGTTACAGGAACGAGAAAGCAACCGTCCTATTTTGCACACTATCTTGTTACTTTCCAGGTGAATGATTCCATAGCGTGTTTTAAATACGTTAAACTTCCATCCATATGCTGATTTATCACAGCTCAGAAGATATTCATGGAACACACCTCGATGGTTTATTACACATGCGATATAGGACGGGGAACTATGAATTATACTTAAGTATTTATAATTCCGTATAATTTGAAAGCGTGCAATTTAGTGTTACGTGTGCCATTTCTTCTCGAACAATCAAAAATGTAGGTTGACACTCGTTAGCATAACCCTCGGGATAACCACGTCCTAGACTTGGGGCAATATCACCGCTTCCGACGCCGACGGTTCTAAGCATGGAATATAGGTTTGGTACTTTGATGCATACGGCTTAAAGTTTTAAGTGCACATTTCATTGGAAGGCGAGAGGATATTCACTAGGACAATGAGTAATTTAAAAATTCAAAAACTTGTCTAGGTTAAGCGTACGCGTGGCGATGCTACAATAGGGCTCAAAATTGAAACTTCGGGTTACCGCAAATTACTGCATAATAAACTGAAATGAACTGAATCTTATAAGCATCATTGAATGTCTCAACTTAAGTGGTAATCGGGGTAAACAAAATCAAATATTTAAGTGGGATCTTAGAAGGGACGATGCAGTGAAAAGATTATAGAGTGGCAGCCAAGGCCAAGATTCACCCATCTTCATCTTCTGGGTAACAATAATTATGAATCAAAATTAAAGATATAGCTTTTTTCGTATTCCTCAAATAACTGTTCACGAGTAAATGTAATCGATAACCTCGAAAGTAATACAGAATCTAATAAAATTTAGGAAGAAAAAGGAGGAATGTAGTACTGGGAAGGCGGGCGCGTGTTATCCGCTAATTGATAAACATGCAGCGCCCGATGTGCGCGATCGCCGCCACTACGCCCGGGTACTATTTTTAAATGAAATTCTTTTGACTCACATATCCCCAAGTATAATTGCAGACGAGTCGAGTTACATTACGTTTCGGTTTTTGGAATTCCGGCACTGGTATTTGATTGCAATTTAATTATTCAGATGTTTTTCGATGCAAACACAACTGTACTACGGTTTTGGGCCGGGATGATATGTCAATTAAACTGAGCTATGCATACTCGAACATTCTGGAACACTTACTCATTGTGCTGTGCGGAAATCAGCTTTCGCGTTCCGTGCGAGTTTAAATAATGCAATTTGAGCCCGGGTAAATGGACTGGAAACATATTTTGGCCGATAATATATTTATAGAAATATTTGTTCACGCACCAAATATGTTAAACTCGTAGTTACAGTTAATTATAAAATTACGTCACACGTTTTTAAATGATTATCTGTCATATTTTTGATACCTTTTTATGCATGTTTGTATGTAACGGAATCTTAAATCGTGATTTGGAACCCCTTCAAAACGTCGGACTAATTTGAAACACCACTCACAGAATCTTCTTCATAACGCCATCTAGGAGCATGTTCAAATAACAATAGATACTAATTTATTAGATTGACGTGTTTCATTAATTTCATTTTGTGTGACATGTGTCAGCTATGATAAGAGGTTATTTCGAAAACCTATTGTGTAGTAATTTAATGAAAAAGGTGTAAAAACCAAGAAAAAATGTAAAAGATTACTAAATACCGCAACAAAATTTTAATAAAGTTGAGTCTAAATACTTCACTTTTCTACTATTTAGTTCGGCTAGTTACCGAACTAAATAGTAGATAAGTAACTACAGACACTTAAAAAAAAACACACTTCTGTAACTACAGAAGCGTGATTTTTTTAAAGTTTTTAAACTATTATTACTATGAGTAATGTAAAAGAAAAAAGTTCGGTAAGAATACATAAATAATTAGCTGAAGAGAGATCGTAATATTATTAGATAATTATGATAACACTTGAACTCCAATTCAGTAAAAAAACTATGAAGTTTTAATTTGAAAGTATAATTTGAATGCAACATTAAGGATACCTAATTTAAAAACCTCGATGCTCGCAATAAGGTTGATATTGCTTCGTAAAGATAGAAGATTTTTCAAAGTAATGGAAACGTGTAAGAGTGAGGCGGCAAAAACTGGGCCGTAATTAGTCTTTGGAGTCGAACCGTGAACGGGCGCCGAGTCAAGTGGCCAGCAAGGGCCGATGCACCGGAGTGTTGCCACTGAATAAAGCGAGCCTATATATCACACTCGATGTCTGTAGAAGAAAACATTTAATTTCTCTGATTATATATTACAGTCTTAAAGAAAGTCATAGAGTAAATTAATAACAGAGACTATCACAACAATGTTGAGACATTTTTATGCGGAAGTGTTTTTTTTTTCTTGAATATTATATTAATTGAACTCGAACGTATTCGAATTTTATAATACTTTGGTAATCTTCGATTAAACGCAATACAACTATCTATCAATAGTCGTAAAAGTTACTTTTTAAATACTTGTCAAGTTTTAAAAACATATCATGTTATAAAGCAAAAGAAAAGGTCATAGAAAGCAGCTTAAAAGGACCAATATAATGCATTAAAATAAGGTCCGCTAG
>JWHW01033407.1:436916-477662 GCA_000931545.1 Papilio glaucus | reverse complement strand
AGAGAAATATAATACATCTATCTATCAATAGTCGTAAAAGTTACTTTTTAAATACTTGTCAAGTTTTAAAAACATATCATGTTATAAAGCAAAAATCACTGACCATACCATAATGCTCTGGTGGCAAAATTAACCAAATGTGGTCATAGAAAGCAGCTTAAAAGGGCCAATATAATGCATTAAAATAAGGTCCGCTAGGGTCCAACAAGAAGGAAGGGGTTTATTGAACTAACCTGAAAAGTCAAACTCTCATCATATTTGCTTACATTTTGAAGGACTGATTGAAAATAATACATTAAAAAAACAATCCAAATTAATATGTATGTCAAAACATAACATACCAACTGCACATATTTCCCGCTATTGTTTATGTAAATTTAAATATTGCATGTTAATAATAAAAATACAGTTACTTCTGAATAAAATATTTTTTTAATGGTAGAAATTTATTAAAATCAAAGTTTCTGAGTTAAGCCACGACAAACAAACAAATCTTTTCACTTTATATAATAAGTTAACAAATGTATGAAGAAATCAGAAATAATATATATGGTCAGTAAACACAACAGAATCACATATACAAATAATGGAACGAATATTCATTTAGGCAGCGGCCATTCATGGCCAGGACTCGCATTCAGCAACGGATGAATAGGGATGTTGGGAAAAGGTACTAAATGGATAGCAACGAGACTTTAATAGAAACCAAAGTATTGGTGAATAAGTTCGCGGAATACGGATATGTTTTTGATTAACGTCTTATTGATTAACTTACATGAATCACTTCATATTACCGTATCCGTACAGTATTTTTTAATTGATTTTCAAATACAATGTATATTGTTAATTAATAAATAAATACAAATATCGCGAAACTGCACATTTGAACATGACCGAGTAAGTGTTTTAAAGTACAACTATTTTGTTTTGCCAATAACTTTTTGGTCCGCTTTAACAAAAGTTTATTTAGTGTTGAGAAAGGTGTAAAAATTTGATACATTCTCGGCTTGCACTCACTCATTATTTACAATTAATCGTCATTTACAATTTTTAGGACTTCTAAAAACTATATTAGTGTAGACTGCTATAAATTATAACGATTGCTAAAAGTTACGAAGGCGATATCACGAATTGGTCAGTTTACCGGAGAACACGCGTCGTCGTGAACCTAACACATTTGGACAGGAAGCATAACGCGATATTTTATAAGAATTATAAAAAAAAACTTACTTGGCTATCAAGCAAATGATGGTCGATAGTATGTTATTTGTAAAGAGCCAAGAATCTCAATTATTGGATAGATCTCGCAAACAATATAATTAAATTATAACCGCTGACGATAGTTTTTTTCTGAATTAACGCAGTAACTAAAGCGAATTAAACGATCGTCTACAATGCGTTTACTACCAAGGTATGAGTGAAACTCACCGTATCGGACGCTGTGTAGCGCCCGTTGCTGCACTCAAGTAGAGTAGATTCACTCACCTGCAAACAAACAAAAAAACTTTATTTACATCATTGACGGCTTGCGCGTTAATATTGCCTATAAATATAAACCTTTGTCGGCTTCACTATCATTTAATACCTAATAAGAGCAAAAAAACATGTAAAAATTCCCATCCAAATGAGTAGGTACAAAATTCATTTATGAGATTCGTATTTGGAACTTATTCCAAATTATGCTTATGCTAAAATTATACTGTTTAAAAACGCTAAGTATCACTGTAATTTAATTTTGAATAGATGTAGGAGGAAAAAGAATAGGTAATTTGGATAGTCTGACCCTATTGTTCCAATGAAAAGAACAAAGTATTTGCACGACACTCAGATCTGTAATGGAATTAGACCTCTAGAACTACATATAAAACAATTTAGATACTGACTATAAACTTATTTACGTGCCATAAAATAAATTTAAGTGTAGTTCCAGGTTCTGAGAACTGTTTGAGTTGTTTTAGTACTTTTCACTTGAGTTTGCGAATCTAATAACATTAACAGCTGAATCTGCGCTCTGAATAATGTTGAAAAGAAGTTACTAGTTGCATTACTCAAGTCTTCATCCGAATCATAAAGACCATGAATCTTGTATTTACTCCGTTTTAATTACGTAAATGCGCATTTAGCAAACATCTTAATTTTTTACATCTGATTTACATATTAAAATACTGTAATAACAGGACGACATAGACACACGTAGTATGTGTTCAGATTTTATTAGAAGTTATCCAATTATTTTATAGTTTTCATGGATTGGTCGGTCCCCTTGTCGCGTCTAATCATGTCTTAGTATTTGTTGTAACAACACTTCTTCCATTTATTCTAAATTACCTCATCATCAACACCGTCGTCGATAGGTCGTCCATCCACTACTAGACGTAGAGCTTCCCAAGGTTCGCTTACTTCTCATCTAGTTAGATAGACAGTTAAATCAATATCCACATTTCACCATTGACTATGATCATTTTAGACTAGCCGTGCCCCGCGGTTTTACCTGCCACACCGTTTACTTTGAACGAAGTCAGATTGCCTATTTCTGAAAAACTGCAGACCTTCGGAAAGAAAAGATTTTTGTCATAACGCTCGCCCGCGCTATTACACCCGTTTCGCTTAATGTTCTTTTTGGTATTTTGCTCGGCTCTTAAGGGCCGTAGCGTGATGTTAAATAGCCTTCCCTAATAATTGGGCTATCAAATACCAAATGAAAAATATATTTTTCAAATCCAATTGGTGGTTTTTGATATTGGTGCGTTCAAACAATATCTTCAAATTTATTATATTACTATAGGCACGAAAGGGATTGGGAGTATTTTATACCCTCTGCCTTCTTAGCTACTTGAAAATCCAAACCATAAATAGAAAAAAAGAAAAGAAAATATTTTTATTTGCCGGAAAACAAATGAATGGGACGCTTAACCGCTGTATCACTGTTAATTTATGCATCCGTAGTTACATTTGCTGAACAGTCTTTATCTATATTTTGTTATAACTAGAACAAACTTTTACAGTGTAAAAACTTTACGTACGAACGTACATTATTTTACCGGTACGTTATAATGGTATCTGCAACGTATTGCATTGTGTACGGCGAAATCATCTATATAAAAATTACATTTTATCTGGAAGAGTCCGCACATGTAGCGCGTTATTTTCTGTAGCGAAAGAGAGAAATACGTATTTTATTTTCTTTTACTTTCCATTACTTTCTTCAACGTTTACAAAAATATTAATACTACTATAATATCAAACTTAAAATAACACGGTGTTATGTTTCAATAAACTGGTCTTATATAGCTTGTGTTATTTATAAAATAACAGTTAATATTGTTTTGTTTATGTATCATTTATCTTATAATTTATTCTTTGCAAGTCCAACAATCTGCAATATAGTGTAGGTAACTAGCGATCTGCCCCGGCTTCGAACATTTTGCAATGCTTAAACATTTTTGTGCATCGTTATCTTACAACTTCTTAAAAAATAATCGTCATATTTTAGAAATTCACATAAAACGTAATTAACTATATTACTTAAAACTTCTTGATCGATAACTTCGTTCGAATTTTGATGTTTATCGCGTTTAGACAGACAGGCCAGGCCAGAGGACTTTACACAATGTAATTATGTTATTGTAAACAAAGAATTCAACTACACTATTGCGAAGAACTCAACTAATCGACTACAAAATCTATAACTCGATCAAAATCCGGCGCACAGACTGAATGATTTTATGTTAATACACGTATCTCACACAAAGGACGGTAATAGAGCATGGAAACTAAACTCTATTATTGAATCCGCTCCATTTGATACCACAATTTGTGTTTTATAAACTAACCATTTGGTGCTACGTCAGTTTTTGTTATTCGTAAACATAAAATATATTACTTTAAATTTTCTTGGTTTTTACTTATAAAAGGTTTGTAAGAAACGGGATTCTTACCACGATTAGCCTTTTTGAGCTCCCGATAGTCAGCCCGTCAGTCAGCCGGAACAGTCAGCCCGTGACCATGGCGCATGCAACTGTGCCAAAATATCGGGAGCTCAAAAAGGCTAATCGTGGTAAGAATCCCGTTTCTTACAAACCTTTTATAAAATATATTCTCTAGTGATATTAGCACTTTGGAAGTCTATGAATCAGTTCATTTTTTATTAAACAAACGACCTCACAAAACACATGATTGAAGTAGAAGTATTCTCTGTTCCGTCTGATGGGTGAGGCGACACAAATTCAGTCCTCTTCCTTTTCCCATTCTTTTTAATAAGGATAGGATGGGAAGGTGGGAAAAGGAAATGTCTTTTTTCCTGTCTATAACCTCCTCTGTCCATTAAACGCTGGCAATGCATCTGTCACTCATGTTCTTGTTGCGTATGCCTATGGGTAGTGGTCTCTTAATATCCCGCTATCTCGTTTGTTGTATTACATTTACTGCCCACCCCTGTCGAGCGATAGTATTTTTATTTCTAAAACCAAATACGCCATACGTTTTACATCAAAGTCTTAAACTTCAAATAACTGTTACGTAAAAGTAACAATAAGCCAGCATTGCTCAGACTGGCATAAATCAGTTTTCTATTAAACATAGAGAGCAATTCCACTGGAAGTAACTCGCGCTTTGTGTCTTAAACTCAATTTGCTTTGTTAATGCCAGTGACATGTGAATGTTTGTTCCGAGAAACATGCATGCGGTGCAAATCCGAAGACGCACCGGTAAAGCACGTGTTAATATCAAAGTTTAGGAAGCGGAGGCGGTCGTGATAGCGCCCGCGGCTGATCAAAAGCATGCAACTTCGTACAACGCATATTCCTAAATGAAACTTAAGCGCGTCTTAGCTAATTATTTTAACGTGTAGTGCGCCTCGAGGTATGCTGAAGTTAATATGCCGTATAGTTGTTCCCTATTGACGATGAATTGGCGTGTTATTTATATTTGTGCACCATAAGCTAGTTAAATATACGAATACGTTTACCAATGCACGAGAATTACGCGTCGTTCGAGTCTTTAAAATGTTGTAAGATATACAAAGCGTGAACTTCTATACTGTGAATGAGTTGTAATAGTAATATTGTTGAAGATTGAATCTTTCGAAGACATGGCACATTTCTCACATCACATAGATTAGCTCTGAGCATATTTGTAAAAGCCTCTTAAGAGTGAATACCTCGAAATACCCTCTGGAAGGACGAGGAAATTAAAAAGTAGGTGGATAATAATTTGGGACAGATGTAAATTCATTGAATATGCAATTTTTTAAGACAAACGCTTACTCTTTATTATCTCTTGTAATTTATTAAAGAGAAAAAGTTTGTTTGTGAATAATATGTAAAATCCTAAACTATATTATCTAAAAGTAGCAAAGGCTATATTTTTTTACAGTTTTGGCACAATATCGAAATTCCAATGACTTTGGCGCGGGTTCTAACAGCAATTGAATAGTATGATAGGGTCTTAAACTTAATTTTAGATTGCCAGAAGTGAAACTATTTCAAAATATTTACATCACTTCAACTTTATTACGTCAAATAAAAAAATAAGCGAAAAGACAATTAATTT
The DNA here is from genome assembly GCA_000931545.1 of Papilio glaucus. Taxonomy (NCBI): domain Eukaryota; kingdom Metazoa; phylum Arthropoda; class Insecta; order Lepidoptera; family Papilionidae; genus Papilio; species Papilio glaucus. Next base: position 472,112 of record JWHW01033407.1, on the reverse strand, counting down.
TGTGTATACGCCGCTGGCTCGGTTCATTAGCCATGTACAGGCAGTCAGCGCACGTCATGCGATGTTCAGAACTTAACTTTAAACAATGCTAGGGAAGAAGCGTTGTCAGAAGTTCGGCAACTCGGCTGTAACAGACCGACGAAGTTATGCCCCTATTAAGGTACACAATGTGTCTAATGTTTTAATGGTGCTGCTCACAATTTCACAATGATTTATATTAGCATGGCTGTTCCCGCGTAATGTCGAGTGACTCAATTTAATAAACAAACAGTATGTTTAACGACCTTCGCTTGTAACTTTTACACTCGTATGAAATATTTTGGCAAGTCGGTGACATTATATGACAAAAGAATGGAACGTTTCTATTGAAATATTTTAATTTTATGAACCAAGAAACGTTCTCACAGATATGAGCGTGCACAACCACACAGAATCATCGGTCCATGACATACTCAATAAAGTAAGAACAAATTGATAAACCAATTGTTCATTACATTACATACATTATGCTCTTAAATTATCATATAATATTAAATATTTATTCTAGCAACTGCGGTAATATGAAAAGCAATACATGATGATGATTCATGATCTAATTTATAGAAGCGGTAATAAGTAATGTTTTAAGGGACTTTTAAAAAAAATATAAATAATAAACAGTTAGAATAATTAACTTTCGGCATTTTATAAGCAAAAAAAGGATTAAAATCTGTTCATCGGTTTCTTTAAATGAAATAAAACGTCTCACGCAAAGGCCAGTTTGGAATAGTTTATTCTAAAAGTATCACTACCAATTTAATTTTATCAAAGACGCTACTCGAGGAAGTAAGACACGAAGTCGACTAACTACGAATTAGTTTCCGCGCCTTCAAAGTCAACATTCTCGAAGTAAATAAAATGTTGGGATTAGGGGAATGCTCAAAATGTTATCGAGGGCTTACGGCAACGACTTCGATGCTTCTCCCTTTGATCACGGAATACTTGGGGAGACTTTACTTCGTCAATTTTTCGTATCGCGTCGCTTTGTTCGACCGAGTTATTTGACCGCTCGTGAATTCTTAACCAAAATCAATATAACCACGTAAATCATTACGCAAATCGAATTCCTTTACTGCGCAAAATACGAAATTGCATCGTAAAAAGCATTAATACAACTCGGACTTATTACACATGTCTATTAAATATGTTTACCACTACAAACCATAAACATGGATTCAAAATAATAGACGCTAAACTTTTTATGTCCTTTAATTTAAGTTTAAGGTGCAGGTGTATTTTTTATCCCGTATAAAGCGTGCGGTTTTTTTTAATTGAGTCATAAAGCGAAGACCTAACCGAGGTGTCTGGCTAAAGAAGGCGATATTTAATATAAGTTATGCGTATCCTGCCATGAATTATATTGCGAAGTGTGGCTAATATTTTTATAAAAATTAATACACTTCGTATATCAGGCTTACAGGAGAGACTTCCAGAAGATGATATTCATACAATATACGACGTATACAAATTACGTGCAGCTAGTGGTCGTCGGGGTCGCCCGGGTAGCACTAAATATGTTGATCCGATTGATACAGGGTATGATAACCCGCTAGCAATCTGAACATTTCCACAAAATTCGGTCCATACTCATACACACATCGCCTTTTATATTAGAACATATCTTTTGTTTAATATTTTATTTCCGTGTTTTCTTTTTAATTACAGATTCATAAGCCTGTCAATAACTATAAAATTTAATTTCAGTACTTTTTTGTTAAGTATGAGTAAATGTGTTCCAAACATGAATTCATATTTCGTGAATCGTTTATCTAATTCATAAGACATTATTTTTTGTACAATTATGTAGCTACAATTGTAACATTTTAAATACAATAAAAAAACTTTCTTTAATAAATATCAATTAAAAATAAAATATCTTTGAGAAATATAAAATTATATTAAAGATAAAATTATATTAAAATTTTCAAAGAGGAAAAATTAACTCAGAAATGTTCCATTAGTTTATTTACATTTAGCAACAAAACCACACGTCCACTATGTTTATTAATCAATAAGCAGAGATTGTTTTGTGCGGCGCGGTGCGAAGCCCGAAATAGCCAGGCAATGAACACAAATTACACATTGCCTGCATTCGCTGCGTAAGCGTAAATCCACCGGGTGTTTAGCGCTCCAATAACTATGTACATATATTGATCTAACACAACAAATCGCTACGAATAAAGTCAAAATGTCTATTACATAATTTTAAACAATTGTAATAAAAACTGGGGCTTGACCACAATTCCACCTGGTGTCACGTGGCAATATGAAAAGAAACAGTTACCACTTCTCTTGACCCTAAATCTACTTCCCATCCCATGGGAGGGAGGGGATAGATAGGAAAAGGAAATATCCTTTCCTGTTTATCACCTCCTTTGTCCATTAAAGGTAAGCAAAGCAAATGATAAGCTTGTTGCAGATGCCTATGGTAGCTAGTAGGTTTCCGTTTTGCGTTCAAACGAAATTATATGCATACTCTGCAGTATCTATTAATTCCATCCATCCGTCTATTAATAATTCATATATTTTCCTAACCAAAATATAGAAATAGTACAATAGAGTAGAATTGGTAATCAATGAAAAAAATTTGGTAGGACGGTTAAAAAATATATTTTATATCTATAAATAAATTACTGTGTAAACATTGAAGGGGAAAGTTTATTTTCGTGGTTCGACCGGTAAAAGCAAAGATCCTAATTGACTTGCGTTGCCAAGTACCGGCCGATATTGTTTGTTGATTGCTAGGTAAAGGTTTGAAATAACATATTATTTTAACCTAATTTGAAATCGATATTCCATCAGCGTCCGGCCTGAAATATTGAATGACCTTCCTACAAAATACACAAGTTAATTGGGAGTATATAACTAAAGTAAGCTACATTACTTTTAAAATATATCTCTCTATATTGGAAATGGGTAAAACAAATTGTTTTTGGCGGAGTTTTTATAAATGAAACACTGTTCTTTTGTTGTTCGTACGTTCGTATTAATGTCGCTCGTGAAATAAATATATTTTATTGTAACTTTTCACAATCAAATCAAGCAGCTTTATACAAGACGTGTATAATGAGTTTTTGTTCACTTAGACAACTACAGGATACTGATTTTGTTCTATTGTTATCATTATTGCTACAACATAAATTAAGTTAGCCTATTCGTCAATTTAAACTTGGACTTGGACTAATTACTAATTTTGTTTTCTATAATTTGAAAGTAACTTTATTTTTAGATACAAGTTTTTTTATTTAGTTTTGAAAGCAAAACAAAGACAAATTGAAATCTACAAACGTCTTAGGAAACTATTCAAATGTCTGTGTCCGTATTGTATGTTTAGCATTGGGCGCTACGTCTCGGCACGGCGAGTGAGGACGCAGCCAAGCCACTGCACTGCACTGCTCCGGCGTAGCGAGGCGTGTTGTAACCAACAAAAGAAGGGAAGAGTAAATAAAAATATTCGCAGAATATTTCCCGCATCGGCGAGATAGGCAGCCAAATGAGAAAAGGGGACAAAAGATTAATTGAAAATCGATACGGGGATATATACCTTTGCAAATCTATCAAAATACATTCAGTTTGCTTTCAAACGATAACGTCGGGCCAAATTATACTGTCAGTCATGATTAATGTCGACTTATGACGTTATGACATACTTTATTTACCGACCGCACCGCATAGACCTGACTTTGCAACTCTGTCCATCAAAGTTGGGAAAACCGAATCGGTGCTGTTCAACAGTTTGCGATTATATTTGTATACTGAATTTTAATACATTTATGAACCAAATAAAGAATGAAAGAAATAACGTTCTTGTTTTTATTCACCACAATATGGTCTTAATGTTCAAAAACAGATTTTACGTGCTAGAAAATCATCGGCACATCACAATATTGCAGCGCAAATGATTTGTAAACAATACTAACCGTACCAATTTCTCATCAGTGAAAAATATCTGTTATTTTTTATAAATACGTAACATCCAAATTACACAAAATATAGAAATAATAATTGGTTCCCCACAAAATAAGCCTACCTGTTTCGTCCGTTAAACAAAAAACAACAAAAGTCTATATCAATTAGTGCGATGTAACGCTTTTTACAAATTCTGAACCATTAGCGTTGGACTGCTTTATTTGAAAACCATTAGGGCGGCCAATGGATACGGCTCGGATCATCCAGAAGCGATTGATTCTTTTTTTTTATATTTTTTATTTTCCGCCGGCCTTATGCGTAGATCAATTTTCGGAGCTGATTTAATTTTTTATAACACTGATAAGATCGGAGCACGTCGACGAGTAATCGGCGACATCCATCAAAGCCGCAAGTAATCAACGCGACCCGCGCAAATTTTTAATTAGTTCTAATCCGATGCAAAGCCACCGAAAAGGATACAATCAACGTCGGTAGCGCAGTACTAAATCAAAACAAACTTCCAACGGGGATCCCTTTTACCAACTTTCTAAATAACGGCGAACGATCTTTTTCATTAAAAATCTCCATGAGCCTGATTATTAGGGAAGTAAAACGCCTCCGGAGGGCCCGTGCGGAGTTTGCGAAAGCTCGATTCCGGCCGTGATTCTCGCGGGGTCAAACTTAGGAATGTTAACAGATAATTACGGACAAGTTTTAGCCGGCACGAGACATTTAACAGATGCTTTATTCGAGAGAGCGCGGCCGCGAGCGCACAATGAATGCTAATGAGATACCCGGCCATGGCAATGGAGATTTTATATTCTAGCAGAGAAGCGTCAATTTAGCGTGGTTAACGTTCCTATCCAGCTTTCGGAAGGTACCCGTTAACACATTTGGACTCGTGTCTAAGGTTAATTAGATTAGAATTCGACAATGCAATGCTGATATTGTTTGATTACGTACATTGAGGTTATTAAACGAATTTAAACGAAAATCCTTTTACAAAATGCCAAAAGACTCTAGAGCTAAAATTATTTTATAACAGCACCGAGATTTCGCTACTATTTAAAATAATAAAGGTAAAACCCTACCCTGCCCTGGTTCGAGCTAATCGTAAACTTCTATAAATGTCTCCTGTTACATTACAGTTATGTTCTTAGATTTAAATATTCTCTTTGGATTTTGCTGCGCTATTTCCTTCTACAATAGTTTTAGTGATACGTATTTAAATCTGGTAGTAGAGTAAATAGCTATTGCTTGATTGATTGATAGAAAAATATATTTGGTGTTCGAATAACGTCAGCCATAACGTAGCGCCATCACACAGCATGTTAAAGTAATTGACAACAATGCAAGGACGAAAGATGGCGCTCAAAAAATAGTTTATTATCTACATTTAAGACAAATTTAAAAATAAAAACCATGTCTAAATACAAAATTTCATCTAAATGGTTAGAGCCGTTTCCGAGATAGCCGAAATATATGTATTAAATTTAAAATTATAATTAATTATAAAGGTAATTTTTAATTTTACATTAAATTTTATTTTTATACATTCTAAATTATTACTAAAAATATCAATATATATATATATAGAAAAATATACATATCAACACTACGTCTAAAAAAGTTATTACAACTAAATACTGATTAATAAAAAGGAACGACGAATAATTTTTTACTGCGTGAGCTGTGCTTGGTTATTTTAACTTTAATCTGTCCTAAGATACCACGAAAAAAGGATTCAGATACGTATGGCGTGTCATACAGGCAGCTTACCTTGTGCTTCTAGGCAGTTATTCTAAGAAGGAAGGAATTTCGAAATTGAATGCAAGTGATAAATGAAATACACAATTATAAAATAATAGTTTAAAACCTACAATTCCAATATCAGTCTATGGCGTTAGTAATTTATGGGTCCCTGTTCACCCCGAACAGGTTGAGAGCGGGCTGGTAATTTACATGAGTTGTTGCCATCGCGCATCCTTCCGCGTGTCACGGCCCAATTAATTTTATGCGGAAACGGATATATAAGCAAGGCGTAAGCGGGTTCATCGTACGAATAAATTAATTACTATATTAAAATTTGTCAGTCCGTGTCTGTTTAGAACTCAAATAATAAAGTCCTACATAATATTTTGAACTTAAATTGTAATAAAAGGGTATCTTAATAAAATAATAATAAATCAGCCTTTTTTAGTTCGTTTCCCGACTGCAGTGACACAGGCCTCCTCTCTGAGAGAGGGAAGAGGCCACGCTGGCCCAGTGCGGGTCGGTGGATGTCACATGTCTTCGAATTTGGGGTTTCTAAGACATGCCTCACGATGTTTTCCTTCAACGTTTATGGAGCAGTGGTGATGAAGTTAATTACACGAAGTAAGGTGCCTGTCTGGGTTCGAATGCAAATATTATGCGATAATAATACCTACCTAAATAAATTACCAGCCAAACCATCACTACTAAATTAAATTACCAGCCAAACCATCACTACTAAATTAAATTACCTGCTCAATTACAGGCGAAAGCTAATTAAGAACTTTTAAATTTATTAGAAGTATTTATGAGATAATATTATTATTATAAAATTTTGACGTCGAGGAAATGAATACCGGGATTAAAAATATATAGCAACTATCCGAGCAAAACCCATTAACCTCGCAATCATTATAGTGAATTGAAGACAGGGATCAGATTTAATCTACATTTCAAATGAGGTTCTAACACGTCCGATTTTAGCGGGAGCTGTATTGTTGAGACGCCCCCTGTCACCAACCTTGGCTTTGGTGTGGCTCATTAATTCGGACCAGGCGGCGGAAGGGCAGCGGGTCGCGTCATCGTATGCATTATGCAAACGCCACGCATGCGCCCCGCATTCTAAACAATGTATAGACAGTGATGATGTAATGAAGTTGAAAGGACCATTTATAATATTTAGTTTCCGAATTGTTTAGGGCTTCTAAAAATGAATTTTGTAACCTTGCAACCATCAATTGCATAAACCGTGATGAAATTAGGAAGTTTTTTAGTTTTTCGAAGTGTAATACCTACTACCATTTTAATAGATATATTAAAAAAATAATTTTTAACAAGAATTAGAAGTTCATAATGGCCTTTCTAGTAAAAAAAATATTAAATGATTTTTTTAGCTCAACAGCCTGTCCCAATTCCCTCCCTGTGCAAAGTAAATAACTCAAAAAGTACATATAAGTATTCTCTATACCATATTTATTATATAAATAACAAATAACTGCAAGCCCTGATTTTATAAACTCTACATCTTAATAAAAAATACGGCTGAGTCGTTTCATGATTGCCGCACAAACTATTTCTAAGCGACTTAAATGTTGTCACGTAATGGTTCCACGAACATTAAACTCTCAAGCCGCACTTTTTATCTTATTTATGTGTACTGTATTGAATGTATGCTCGTGAAAATCGAGCAGCGTTTTTTGTAAGTGGGATATCAGCGTCCAACTCTTCGAAATTAACATCAGTTCAGGGCGTGATAGAAAAGCTATAGCGGCCCGCCGGCTGGCATGTTTCACTCGGCGCGCGCGATCGCTGTAAATCACTGCACATCGCAGGTACACACTGCGTCCGCAGATACACGAGGTTTATTTTTGAAAACAGAATTTTAAACATACCACCTAAGTGTTTTTATATCGATTATGTAGTTCGAGGTTGAACATCGATGTTGCCATGGAATCGAAGGACATTAGATAATTCGTTTTACTACCAATTTGATAAAAATTTAATCAATACCACCGAGTTCAATGACGTAACATTACCAGTAAATTGAAATGGGTTTTGTACCTTTGAAGTTATTAAAAGGAAAAACAGACAATTGTTTGGTAAGTTTGTACATTTTGTCCCTATTCAAGTAAAGTATAAAGTTGGGCATAGTTCGCCGCCGTCCACCAACAAATAAGACGTAAAAGCTTCAAGTTCCAATTTGATGACTCACGACAACCTCGTTCTTTTGTTAATTACAAACTCCCTAAATTATTAAGGCTAGCAACATTTTCCGGTGATTTATTAAAATTGTCATTGACGGTTAAAAGCGCAGAACAAAAGGAAATTTACTTCGGACGCTTACACTCAGTGTAATTATAAATTTCTGCTTGCTTTACTAGACATTTCGGTTCTTTATAATGTTACCTTAATAACAAAACAATTTGAGTAATACCGAGTCATTGGAAAATAAACTTTAACCGTTATGAAATATGCGTCGCATAGAATTACAATGATTTATATATAGCACGCACAAATATAAGAAACTAAGATATTAATACGTAAATGAATTATAAAAATGTTTTCGTAACAGGTTAAAGTTACAGAACGTTTTACTTTGTAGAAAAAATATTATTAAATAACATCCTTAAAAAATCGCGATGTTATAAAAGGATTGAAATCTTACCGTACCAAAATTCATGAACCCGATTGAAAAAATATATCTTTATCATTTGCAAAAGATCAATTGATCACGAAGCTGCGGCAGCGTGATACCTCGCCGTAATTACATACGTAACCCTAAGTCACGTACCGCTTTTTATAATTATAACCATATTTCACACTCGATGCTTTTCGAGCATTAATCTCGCACGTTATTCACGCACGGGATCACTCCTGCAAAATGCAATTTACAATAAATTACATTGATATTAATAAGTAGGAGGGTTAAGGGTTGAATATAATGGTCCGACCATTCATCGTCCGATAAATTGCGAATGGAGACACCGTGTAGTGAGATTACGTGCTTCAATATCCGGAAGAAGCTGGCCCGGGGACGCGTTGCGCGATCAATCGCCCGATCCGGTCGTCCGATCGCTCAGACGACGTAAATTAGTGCGTGAAAAACTTTCAGCCACATTTACAGGGAATAAGAAAGTTTCGTTGTAAAATTTTAACAATTAGGGCGCTATGAGGAAATTGCCGTATTTTGCAAACTTAATATACGACCGAATAAAGGATTACCTAAGAAAAAATTGTGTAATCCTTTCGCAAAGTCGCAAGATGTTTCCTTCACGCATGGGAGTAGTATATACCAGCAATCTTATCTTTTTTTCTCTACCCTTTTACCTTAATTTGGCATGTGCCACAACATTGTTATACATAATTTTTTTAACGATTTTCCACCAAAAGTCAACACGAAACAAAAAAGCAAAGCTAATCACGTACAAAAGGTTATAATGAAATAAGTGAAGCAAACATTAGGATGGTTTATTTTAAAGGTGTAACTTTAACCGAAGTTTACAACCGAGGATAACGCGTTTCTAACGAGAAACTCCACGATCTTAGCACGTCTATGTATCCAATCTAATAAAACAAACAAACCGACATCACCGCAACTCGCGTCGGTTTCTCCGAGACTCTAATCCCCGCTAAACTGTACAACTTAAACTCATCCAACGAATATCGGTAATACATCAGTTGAACTTGGCCCAAGTAAGTGATAGGACACGACGGCGACCGAACTCCTGATCTATTGCTTTCGAATCTAACAGAAGTGACACAATTGTCGGGATCTCTGCGAACTTAAACCGTTCTCATTAGCAACTTGCTGAGACTGTGACTTAATCGGGATATCGCAAGCCCTTTGATCTTTCAACGGCTTATTAATTGAGAAAGGAAAGATTAAATTGGATTTGTTTTTTTTATGAGATATCTTAATGTTAAGCAATAGTGATGTCGTCGAAGTTATATTATTTATTTTTACTTTCGTAATTTCATTTAAAAATCAACTATTTTTAAACAAATTTAATATAAGTGAGGCCACCTTTAAAAAGAGGTCACTAGCTTTTCAACTTATGGATCTATTTAGTTTAGGTATTACTAATAAAAATCATATTTTAAATTCTTAAAACTTTATTCACAAGCAACTGTGAAACCTTTAAGAGACAACTGTGATACGACTGCCTTAGCAGAATTAGCGGGAGATCATAAGGGCATCATTACAAGGGCATATTACACACATTTGTCAGGGATCGGACAAAACATACGCACGAATTGTCCGATGTTACCTCGTTCATTTATTTCTGTTGTCAGTTCTATCTAACAGTGTAAACAGCATATGTAAGTTTTATAGACTCATGAATGATGTTCCCATCTAATAGACCGTCTAATAAAAATGTTACGTTCCACAATACTCGGTTAATATCATTTATTGGCCCACTATCTGCCATATTTCTTCAAAATATCTGCTGAAAACGAGGACACTTGGCATCTAGCTATTACACTAATAAAATACGGTCGTGTATACTTTTTTTATTTTTTAATTAGGTGCAGAAGTAGTGTCAAGTTGTGTAATTTTAACCAATAAAATATTATGTGTAATCTTTTACACACATAAAGATAAAATAGAAGATTGGAAAAAGGCACATAATTCGCTTTATACTTTATATTTACACAAAATATATATAGTAAAACGGAACTTACAGTTCGTTTACATTTAAATATACATATGTGTTGGATCTTCAATGACAGCATTGAGTGTTTCGAGCAGGAGCATTGAGAGCAGGTACTCAGGTGGCCGCGCTCGTAAATGCAACCACCTATATATTAATTTTTTATAGTGCCCTCGCCTATTGTTTCCTATATTTTATTTTGGTCGTACCGTAAATTATGTTATATGCTTGCTATTAAACAAGGCGGTAAAACCTGGGTTGACTGTTCTAGGGTGGTTGATTTAAGATTTTAAATCCTCCACCCTAACATTTAAAATATTGGGTACTATTTACACTAATAATATAGCATTCATAAACTAATAATGTTTGTTATTTACACTATTTTAATAACATCGATACTTTGTACTAGTTATCCAGTTCCCAAAGCAACAAACAAGTCAACCCCAAATTCACCTAGGTAATATGTTAGTTACTCTAGCTTTCCCAGTAAGGGCTTGTTCACTGCTTATATCTCATCCCTCATCGGCTGAACTATGAAGTTGTCTGCCCAACTTGACCTTAGAGTTATTTGGATTTATGTCGGCTGTTTGTGATGTATTCGTACATAATTATATTAACTTTCTGCGAAAAAAAAATCACACTATAACCTGCACAGTACTACTACCCAGTCAACACGTAACGCCCGATAACGGCAGCAGTGTATACAGATGAACGGCCGAGACTTGATCCGATCCGACACGAAATCGGTCGATGATTTGGTTTTGGTGAAGCATAGGGTAACTGTCTCAACTGTTTTTTTTAAAGTATGACTTTGTTATGTTATAAATATATTAACTTTATTAGCCTTTTTAGATATATGTTTAAAACTTGGTCCGAAACTTGTCGGTACAAAATACCGAAGAATAACGCAAACGTGAGTAAAGCCGCTGTTATAATAATTTAATTAATAATATCTCACGAAAGTTTTAAAAATGAACTGTTTTACAAGGTTACTTGTTTAATTATTTTATCATAGGATAAAAATATATTTTGTCAGCAGTAAAAACAGTAGCATCGAGCTATTCGCAGACGTCAATATTAATAACATGTTCAATTAATTACCACAAGCAATAACATCAGGTATACTTCAACAAAATTGAAATAACAGTGTCGCTCACATCAGAAAAGCTTAAATAGCAGTAATTATAAACAACACTAGTCGCTTTAATTATGAGGTAATGTTACCTATTAGCAGGTTTCATCAAAATATCATCTCTCAACAACTTCGGAATATAATTAATAAGTTAAACAGAAACGATTATGTTCCAATTAATTAACTCAAACGTACGTGTAGCATTTAATAGGCAATCAACGGTTCTAAAATTTAACCGTTCGATGTCCGCGCCGCGCCAGAATAACCGATCGTGCTCTCTGCCACCTAACCAAACAATTGGCTTTGTCTGATAAGTAAGTTGCGGCGTTCGCGGAACCTTTTACAATGATAAACAATTATATATCTTTTAATTACATTAAATTAAGCATAAGAGACCAAACTTTAAAGTAGAACTATCAAGTAAAAGCTACTGAACAAGGAAGTGGAATAGAAAACTTAGTCACATGGAGATCATTGGCATTCCTCATATGAACTTCTTAATATTATCACGTTTACTAATTTCTAATTGTAGACTAGCCTAACGTTCGGTTTCTGAGAGTCGGATCAGCAAAAAAATTAATAAGCTAGCTGTCAAATGTCCTATCAAATATCATCATTGGGAATCAGAAACTTTTTTCTTTTACAAACTGAAATCGAGTTATGGAGTTTCGTATATTTTAAACAATTTCAATCAAAACCACTTACGACGAAAGAGTGAACTAGCTTAAATTAGTTGTACCTAACAAGTAAAACTAACAGCTTTCCTTGCTGTGTCTTCCTAAAGGGGCCGGCTAACACGCCGGCCCGCTCGTGTTTGACTCGTTCACACGTGTTTGAACAGACCAACGCTCCATGAATTTAGTCAATTGAGTATGGAGTAAGCTTTAGGGAAATATTATACGTACTAAGACCAGTTAACATGAATATTATATGAGATAAAGATACTGTGTCTCGCTAAGCTGCAAAGTGTGGGTGAATAAATTTATTAACGATTTTTAATCGCCTGCTAGATATTGTATTAATTATAAAAATGTTATTTTTTACTAAGACACTAATTTATTATCAATATGCTCACTTACTGATAATTTTATGTATTATTCATATATATTTCTGAAATATGGTGTCTACGATAACTTAATAAGATTACGGGATTCTACAACGTGCATTAAATTTTTTACCTCTGATAGTTTTTATTTCTAAACCACTCGGTTTCGTGACTTGTGAAAAGCCGTGTTTTCTACATGGGTGTAGACATCGGCAGCCTCTAACTTTATGTGGGGCTGTACGTTATCACTAGCTCAGAGCGAGTTCGACGATTTACTCCGAACCTAATTCCGCTTGTTTCTGCGCGTATACAACAACGTCGTCGTGAACTCCGCGCTGGAGATTTGTTTCTCGGGGATTTGTTTGGATTTAGACGGCGGGCGAAGTAGGTGTTAGTAATATTTTTGTATCGGTTACTAGATTTACTTCGGTTTAGCCGAATGAAAATGTTGTGTCTTGCACTTTTTATTATTTTATCGAGAATATACGAGTATGTAGAAACTAGAAAGTATTAAACAAAATGTGAGAAATACGATCAAACTTTTTATTGTCTCCATAGAACCTAACTTTCGCTGCAATAAGGGATATCTTGTAACAATCTATAGTTACGGTTATCATTGATTCATTACGATCATATTTTCTGTTGGAATAATTATTCATGTAATTGACATGAACTGAAATACCACTTCCAATATGAATTAAAAGTGAACTATGATATTACAATTGCTTAAAAACGCTTTTATTACAATTTTAATATCACAGTTTTCATTACAATGTAACGACAGACATTCGTGTACATACATATATCATATATGCATACCTGCGGCTTAAATTCCGACACGTTACAACGCCATAAAAGCACACGACATCAAAACTATAAATACATTTAAAGTGTAATGGATTAATGTAAGAAAAAAATGTAATCCTAGATTGATACAACCTTATTTGATTGGAGGTGTTAAATCTTTTGTATCGCCTGAAGTTACACCTGTATGGATTTTCTTTCAACTAGACTATGTTTGAATATTTCAAAGAAGATCGAATGAAGAAATCGTAGAACGACAACCGTATTTTAATCTGAAATTAAATATAAAAGCCTGAAAGCAAAATATGAAAGTATTAAAATCACCCTTGACCTTTAATGTCTTTTATGTCCTACTACAATAATTCATAAAAAGTATTGCTTAATGGATAACTTTAGTGTAACAGATTCTCATTGTCGTTAGAAATGTCACCTTTAGGTAAAACAAAAGAATGACTTGAAACCTTGTATCAAATCAGTTATTATCAGTTTGGTTTCAGTATTCGATTTCGAATTCAAGTCGTTGGCGCAACAAGGCACAAACACAAGGTGACAGCTCACGTTTGAGCCGCGACAGGTAACATTATAAAGTATTAACGTTATAAGTGCATTATATAAAGTTTCTCGCTCACAGCTTCCGGTCCGACCACCGGCTGTCAGTGCCCAGGATATATTACACTGCTGCAAGTGTTCTCACAAAATATCTATTTTATATATTTTTAATACAGAAACGATGACGGCAAATATCAAACTTATTAGAGACATGCAGGTAATAAATTTTTTTTTCAAAAAAATTGTCGTTAATATTGTCAGTTTTGTAAACATTTGTAACAGTTTTGTAATCTAGTGTACAAATTAATGGACGGAAAGAAGTTTATTCAGGCAAGTAAAATTACCGGCCTAAGTAACAATGGAAAAGCCCAACAACAACATCTGTTGCACGAATGGACCGACTCGACAGATGAAATACCACGACCACACAGAAGACACGCGTGACGCAGGAGTATGTTATACATCTGCGATTCCTATGAATATTATTAATCAGAAAATGGTCGCTTTCAATCAATAAAGTAAAATAAAACCGAAGGTGAAGTCGATAAAGTAAAATCAATACATAGAATGTTTAACTTTATCGAGGTTTTTTTATCGAATCGTTTGTGACAAGCTTTCGAGTACTGACGTGATAACATGCTACTGATTAAAGATAACAACCAGTCTACAATAAAGAGTCGAAAACTGAAAAAGTGATTGGATAAAATTTAATAATTTTGCTGTATTTTGTAATAAAAGTTTGATACTACATAGCATTTAAGAAGTTCTTTCAATTAACATAACTACATGTATATTTAAATTAACTTACTATAATTATTAATAATCCCTTTCTATAACTATTAGAAGTCCCGCTATGTCCAAATGGCATATTGTGGAGACGTAAGATACAGGTACGTGAGCTTAGTATTAAGGTGGGCTCATACCCTACGTGACAGGTTAAATAAGGTTTGCATAGCTTTTTTTAAAATCAGGTTCAGAAGGTAAAATTGTTTTTACTTTTTTACCTCATATTATTCCATTGCCAATAGAAAACGGTATCAAAACGAAAAACACTTGAATGGCGTTTCAATATTCAAGCTCCCTTCATTAGCATTCAAGTCTCTCATCAATCAAATTGTTTTGAACTGATATTTTCGAGCTTTTCTTTATACATCTAACGTAGGAAGGCAATTGTCAACACAGTATAACTGTATAATGAGAATTTTGTTAATCTTTTCCTCAGAAAATAATAGATTTTGGGACACGATGTAGCTGACACACCGTGTGAGTGATATAAGTCTACAGGTGGTACCTGAGTGGTGGCAATCGTTGGCTTGGTTCAGTCGGAGTACGTTCACGACCTCATAAAAAAACCGGTGTGAACGAAAGGTCTACTTCTACATTTCACCCCATGAATAAGGTGGCCGCATGACCGATCCCCTCCCCCCCCAAATAATTTTATATATACCCCTGCTCACCGCTTAGAATCCCTATTGAATAAAGTTGAACGTAACAATTTGCTGCTGCTGCTGCAAAATCTTAAATATCACATATATTCGCATTCGATATAATGCACTGTTGGACGGTCTCGTCACACATCAAGATCTCATACATACATAAAACAATAATCTATTCATATATATTCGATAAAAGCTTTAGAGGGATAATGTTGCATATGTGAGAGCGTCACGGGACCCGGTGCGTACTCCAATCACCGTCGACTGAACGATCTGCATCTGAATACTCGACACACTTAGACGTACGGTCGTGTACGACATCGCTCTGAATAGCAGTACTAAGATAATCCAACCAACAGGAATTAGATACGGGGGAATCGATTCAAGACCATACTCTCCGATTCCATGCGATAAACGTGTAGTATATGCTGTATATTTGTTACATTTAAAACACGGTAAGGAAACCCATAAACTTTTGTTTAGGCTTAAATAGGCCTATTGTTAAAATGCTTCATGTTGGTCTATGGTTAGATGTCCACTGTTAATTGCAAGGAAATAATTGTTGATGATCTGAAGAATTTGACCAGACCTTTAATTCAAAACAGATGAATTTAGGTGATGGGACTGACTGGACCTCCAGTTTTTGCTTACTGTCCGAAGGCATATGTGTCCATATTTATACTATCACTGGGTTGAGATACTTTTGACCTTCATTCGCAGGCAGCAATTGCAAAAAACAACGGGTAACGTGGCAGTGGATAACTTTTATCTTACTACAATTATAATTACGAAAGTTTGGATGAATGGATGTATGTTTGTCACTCCTTTATGTCAGAACGGCTAAACCGATCTCGATGAAATTGAACACAGATATAGATTATAGTCTGAAATAGCACATAAGCTAATTTTATGCCGTCCTGAATTGCAGTGCCCAATAGATGCATTACAAAGTGACACTTTTATAGTCATCGCCCATATTGATCACATTTTAATCAGACCGTTCTCACAGATACACATCCAAATTTCCACTCGAACAAAGTCGCGGGCAACAGCTAGTAAATAAACATAACTAACAATTATTATATTAATTTATAAATTATTATTTTTTCCGTCTTAAAGGGCTTAACCAGATGAATTTCTTATTAATAGTCAATTGATGGAATTAACCATCATTGTTGTCAAGAAGACTCACTGAACCAGTTCTTGCAGTAATTTTAAACCTTGAATTCTTCGAAATGTCAATAAATGTCGATATATTTTTTCTCTGGTCGGCTATGATGCCCCTTAACACAGCAACCTTGACTTTCAGAATTAAAATACGACAGACGTGAGTAGTTGGCGGTGCACGTTGAATCATAAACTCGATTTTTGAACGCGAAAACGAGTTTCCTTTTGTTACTGCGCACAGGATTCAGTTAAGGGAGTCGAACATCGATCCACTGCGGCAATTATTATTATATAGGTATATAAATATGTAAGTACACGCTCACATTGCTACAAGATTTCCATCTTAAATGATTGCTTATTCCCAAATTAAACATCAAGGCGCGTACCAGTAAAAAAACTAATCCTACCTTAAAGAACATGTAAATCATATATTAATGAAGTTTAATATTAATATTGTTGTTTTTGTTTCTCAAACAATCTTGCGAACATCTATACAGATAAATAAAATTGAAGTGTCTGTATGTAATATCAAAATAAAATTTCCAGACTCAGTGCACATGATGTATATACGGTACTTATAACGAAAATGCAATTTTTAAAATTTTTGTCTGTCCGGTTATTCCGGGTAATCTCCGAAACGACTGAACTGATTTGGATGGGACTTTTACTGGAAGATAGGTAATATTGCAAGGCTTCAAATAGGCTAATTTAATTAAAGCAAAAGAATTAGGGTTCCGCGCAATAAGTTAAAAATCCTCGAAATTGTGAAAAAAATTAAGCGTCGCCGTATCGAAAGCGCGCTACCTGCAATGTCACAAAGGTTGCCTTAGGCAGTAAAATATATTACATCTATACAGATAAATAAGGTAAAAACAATTAATGTAAAAAATACGATTATAAGCTCTTCTGCGAAGTAATTAATATGTTTTATTTGATTCCACGCGGACGAAGTCGCGGGCAACAGCTAGTAATAAATATAAATATACTCTTGTTTATTCGAAGATAGTAATGGTTTAGTAATTATAGCGTTTTAATATAAGATTATATAAATTATTTTTCTTATTGCCAAGTGCTGCTGCTAAATACATAAAAAGGTTGTACTTGATTGGGTACGTAAAAATATGAAACTATAAATGACTGGTTTTATTTCGAAAAGCTCAAACAAATATTGGTTTGCAATAAAAAAGAACATTGTGCGTTTCCAAACATTCTGATGTTTGTTAATGACAGTTTTTTTCTATTAATTAAACTCCAGTTTTTAACAATGGGTGTCCGTAAAAAAATACAATTCGTACATGAAATACAGCAATAAAAGGAGCAGTAAAATGGTCCATCTATAAAAACAGTGGCGTCATGCTGGTAATCGACACCTGTGACAATTAATGCTCGCTCCATGCCACCACTTTCATTACTCCGCTATTTCTGTTCTCAAATACTAGTGTGTGTATCCGAAACACATGGATTTTTGAATTTATTTTAAAATATGGCAATAACATACAAGTTGGTTATTCATTGTTTTTCTTTCGACAGACATATTGACCTACACAATTGATTGTAAGTGTAAAACGAACTATCACATCACGCCTTTTTATCTTACTGGGGTAGACACAAACGCTTGGCATTTCAATGAGTTCTTTATGTTACAAATGTAACATGTTTTATCAAGAAAGCAACCACGTGTGCATTTTGTAAGAAAAAACTACAAATTTAATCTACATGTTAAAAAGTTACATTATACAGAAGTAACACTTTTTTTTCAAAAAATTAATCGTAAGGTGAAAAAAGTAAAAGATGTAAACATATTAGACGTACATTCAAAATAGAAAATTAAACAGACCGGGAATATAAATCGGTTTGGTTTCAATAAATCCATCCGCACTCATTCGGAACGCACTCTGAACTTGTAGATAAAAACTAAGTTTGTTCGGAGTACACTCCGGTTTCGATTACACAAGACTCGCAAACTTCCACAATTACCTCTACTTAAGGGTACAAATTTTGGTTGTACCTATTTAAATAACGAATTGATGCGTAGATTTTTTTATAATGAATATACTAGCGCTTGACCACAATCCCACCTGAAGTTGAGTGGTGATGTGGTCGAAAGATGGTACGCAGTAGTTTATCAACAGCCTATTCACTCTTTTCTTGAAGGTACCCACGTCATAATTAGATGGAAACACTGACGCTGGCAACTTATTCCAATCCTTTGCTGTACGTACAAGGAACGAAGATTAGAATCGCTTCGTTCGAACGCGCAGTATATCTACGATAAAAGGTTGGAGATCCGCCGTATGTCTAAACGTCTGATAGTAGAATGGCGATGGGGAATTATTGCACATGCACAGTCTCCAAAATGTAACCTGTGTGCAGATGTATGGACGTAAAAGTAGCGACAGAGGTGTGCCAGGGCCCTGACAAATGGAATCCTTAATCTCGGCCGTTGTGTGTCGAGTGCTTTTTTTATTTTTTCAGAATACCATAAATGGGAGTAAGACCTTCGTACAAAGATGCCTTCAATATGGATGATCGCAAGAGAAAACGAAATAGCTCCGCAAAGAGTTGAACAATTTATAAGCAACTGGTGATTTGCTTACGAATTCTACTGGGAGTGGCTCGTTCGATACGATCGCACCGGAGTATAGACTGCTTTTGCTATTTATCTGGATTATTTAACCGCTTAAGATGCGTAAAGGAATGCTTTATCGAGCGAATGTTAGTTTAGTTATTAAGTCGAATACAAAGACACAAAATTGACGTATTACGGACTTATACATTGACAACTTAAATATGACTGATCGATCAGATTTTAATTGAAGCGTACTGAATTGTAATGTAAAAGATACTTCTAAGATCCAATTTCATAAAAAAATCTTTATAATTGCAAAGGTAAATATTTTTTTTTTATTCTGGTTCAGGAAAATTTGTTTGGCCAGCGATAACTCATAGATACATTATGTTGCATCACTCATATTGTGCCTTCCTGTGTATTTATTGAACACAGACTATAGCGAATACTACAAGCAAAAGCAAGCTACATCTCAACATTTGAATAATTATCTTAGTCTAATAACGTAACTAACGTCAACCATTTATGTTGTATGTAGCATAAGGGTGTTAAAATAAGAAGTCTAAAATAAATATTTTGAGAGGATCATACATAAATAAATAGACGTATCGCTAAGTGTGCGACACAAACACAGGCGGGGCCGTGGGTCCCGCAACACTGTCATCATTTAAGCCGCACATTAGCGAAACTTGCGCCGTTTGAGCCAACACCTGGGGACCGCGCCTGACGTACCACTCGATATTTTACTGCTCTGCCGGAATAAACTCGGGAATACTGTAAATTCGCCGCCCGAGAGGTTAACTACTAGTTCGAGCGTTTCATTGGCACCGTTGTAAATAATGCATCGACGTTCGTTTGATGTTACCCTGCTTCCTTTAATAAAAAGGAGAAAAACGTATTGCAATTTCGTTACATTGACGATAGTTGGATGGTCCTTTCGATACATAGAATCTCTAAGTAAATTCTTAGTACAGGTGCAGTAGTGGTAGCATCAATGACTTTTTTATAGTCATATATGTATAATTAGGTATTTCGAAGTTTACCTAAAAAGATAGAGATTTATTGCTATATTCCCTTTGATAATCTTATATGAGTTAAGGAAACGACAAAGCGGTTCAACTACACCAACACTACGTTTTGCAATATTCCGATACGTTCCCGGCTTTTTTGTGGGGATGGGAAGGGCATTATACCTCCGGTCCTTGACGAACTGAACCCAGAAGTGTAATACTTCTACTTCACGGTAGTATGCGTAGACTTTCTCAGTGTAGCTATTTGCCCCATTCATGTAACGGCTACCGCTGTTTCATAGTTCTACCAAATTTGTGGCAATAGTTTTAGCATATAACTGTGTCCAGTACAGGTATTAGAACTGTGCAAGAAATTTATTTTCGTTCTAACTGCCAAATAGAATCACATTTATATACACACAATAATCAACCATATAAATAACTACAAACTAATAACATAAATACAATGATATACAAAATAATGAAATTACAATGATAACAATATCATGCGCAAATAAAAGGCCACGAAAGAGAAAGAAATTAGTTCTCCATAGTAAGAGACACCGCTTCGGATCGAATTTGAAATTTAAAAGACAGCACAGGTAGGATATTCAAATAAGCAGCCATCCGTCGCTTTGCTTCGGGCACCAGACCTCCAGGGTTGGTTACTAAAAGCCTTTCTATTTGTTCAAACGATCTCAGTTCTCTCCTGTATAATGACAACGATTCGATAAGACAACCATTACATAAAACACTATCTGCCCCATCGTACAACGCGCCTCGGTAATGCAACTCGACTACCTCACCTTTGAAAAGAGTGATAACGTTATTTTAAAGTTATATCGTTTTTTAACTATGGACGATGAAAAATAGCAGTTGGCGAGAAGTTTTTGACGCCTTGCGAAAGTTGCGCGGGTCCTTTCCGGACCGTACTTATAGCGGTGGTCATTAACGTGGAAACTTCGAGCTCCATTGAAGACGTTAGGTGGATGGAATTCTATTGCGGGCTTAATCCGAGAGGATGGCGATAAAACAATAAAAACAAGGAGCAAAATAAATTGAATCTCCTACTTACGCAGTGTTGCTAATGAATGATATCTACTTGAATTTTCTCTAACAACACCCACGTACCTGTGAACAACAAATATAAGAGTTTAATTATCTGATACAATATTTTTCGACAACGTTGTGTTGAAAAAGCAGAAGGGAAATATAAAAATGGATGTTGATTTCTAACAAAATGCATCAAATCATATATTAAACATACAAACAACTTTCTATGTCTGCATTGCTTACAGTGAACGAATCGTCCATTGATTTCTTCATTATCTTCCGTTTATTTGACTTTGTTATACTTTTTACATTTAAGAACCTGAATGACAAAATCTATAATCCCTACCAACTCTCTGAATGACAGGCCTGAGTATAAACATTATACCACATATAATTTTGAACGTAACTACAATTAATAAAGTGCCATATTCTACCACGATAATTATTAAAATTTAAATAAGCACAAAATCGAATACGCAACCTATAAACCTAATTGGAGTGTATAGTATCCGAACGCCGCGTTTGAAAATTGTACGTTTATGCTGGGTTTGGGAACAAACCGATGGCAAACCACGAGCGCTCCGGTTAATCGCCGCCCGCCAACTAGTGGGTAATCCTTTCGAGTGGTGTGCATATAACGACTGCATTCCGAGCCTTCGCGTACCGAGCACGCCGTACACAAATTGCGGCACTCGCTCGGCTCAAAGCGATGACGGGACCGTGTCATTGCATGGTGCATATAACCAGTGTGCGTGTTTACAACGTGTATATGTGCGCGTGACACGCTAGCGTTTTTTACGTCATCGTTTCCGGGTTAAGCACGCAAATAGAGGATTCAGTTCGCGTCCGAATTTCTATCAAAAAAGCTGCGTGTGCAAAGAAGTGATGGATACGTATGAATGGCGCACCCATGTTGTGATTTATTGAGAGCAGATAGGTTTCGTTCGGAATACTTCAAGCTTCGACTTTAATACGAATACGTTTTTAGGATTAAATAAATAAAATCCGCTTTCGTGTTTCACTATCGGCTTTTTTCGTATCTATGTCATGATAAGAACTTAATTACTATGCGTCTGATAAATCTACATCATAGATTCTTCTTCTTAATAAATAAACGCTTTGGTTTACTTAAATTAAAATTTCCTTGCGCCCGTAACCCAGAGGATTAGGCAGAGATCACGGATTTCCATTTGACGCGATTTTGTCATACTTCACTCGCTTCTTCTATATCCATACATCTACGCATACAAGCTCGTCGGTTACGAGTACGACTCCTTATAATATGTCACGTCAGTATGGAACTTCCCCTACCATCATTGTCACTCACTAGTGAAACATTAATTTCTCTTGTTACTTTCTTTTCATTCAATGTCCGAACCAGCGAAAGATATTTTTCTCATTTCTAGTCACGAAATCTACTTTTAAGTCACACTTTTCCGTTATTATTAATCCATTCAAATTTCTTAAGGATCGCATCTCAACAGCATTAACCCTACTACCATGCTTTTCCTGATAAACCCAACTCTCACTTCCATACATAAAAGTGAACTTTAGAGAAAAAAGCGTACTCGACTCTTGAACAGACATAAATATATGTATATAGTTTAACATTTACGTGTTTAACAATGTCTCTCAATACAAAATACTAAATATTATTAATCCTTCAAAGGTCACGCAATTTGAAAAATATTAAAACAAAGCTAAACTGGTAACGAAGCCGGCAGATTATAACAGGCTGGTGCAAGTGGTCTGGGAGATGTACTGAATGGGAGGCAGAGCTGCGCCGGCGCAACGAGCAATGCCCTCGTCGCTCCCCGCCGCCCACGCCCCGCTCTCCCCCCGCGCGGCACAAACGCGACTGACTGCATTCCGCCGCGCTTCCTGACCAGGGCAAGTGCAGCGGCATTACGCTGCAAGTACGTACCCCTCTCCCCCGACCTTTTCACAGACACTGTTCCCCACAACGACGCAACGCAAACAAAGAGTTATTACATTTTAACGGAGGAACTAAGAAACAGAAACTTTGTGTTTTGTACCATTTTTATATAAAACAAAAGGTAGGTAAATATTTTGCAGAAAATATAAATCTTATGCGTTATTTGTAATGTTTTTAGTTCTATAAAAACTTATTTGTCTTTTGTCACTTTGAGGATTATTTGAACACATCTTGGTTTCATTCCATAAGGAAACTAAACTCGATATAGGACTCTTTTGCAGAGAAAGAGGTTAAAACCTCCACACATTTCTATATAAACACACATTCCTATATATATTATATTATTATTACCTACTTCAAGCTTTTTTATCATATAAATAAAAAAGAAGTAGTAAGACGAAGTAGAGGTAGAAATGTTAAGCACGATAGATTAAGTATCTGTTATGTCTTGTTATCTCGATTTATACGAACTTTTGACTCAAAGTATTGGAGTTCAAAAAAATCCCGTAAACTTAGTACTGTAAAACATTAAACTGAAACGTTTGAATTATGAAATACGTAAAAGGACTAAAGGTAGACCCGAGTTAATCGTAGTAGATTACGGTGAACGGACGCGTTTGAGAGTCCGGTCACACATAACGCGTCGGCTGCTAGGCATAACTCACACTCGACAGTTTCAAGCCGAAGCAAAAAGTATACGAACACCCGGTAATAGTCAGTCCGCTGAAAGCGTTTTCCACGAGGCTTTTAAGCGCTTATCTTGGAAATGATAGCCGCGGCCGGTCGCTGAAAGGCAGCGACGGCAATTTGCTTACATTAGGACAGCCGGTTCTATTGGCTTTATAAGCATCGCACAAGCGTTTTTTACTCTTCATATGCCATTAACATTTTTTTACGCTATCGTACAGACTTTTTATTTAGCGTGCTGAATATTGAATCGCGAAATGCAGTCGGCTATGAAGTCGAAACAGAATCTGTTACGGCCCGTTCGGAATGTAACACTACCGTCGGAAGTTAGTTCAGCGCTTCCGGCTGCTGAATTGTTTTCAGTCGTGTTCACTGAGAGTTGCATTTCTTTTGCGCTCGCTGCGATGCATTATTAAAACTCATCGCTACGAATATTTCCATCCAATAAATTATGCTACAGAAATTGTGTTATGAATAAATAACTAAAGTGCTATTTACGTACGTGTGCCATTTTACTACTTTGTTTAAGAGTTTTTTTTATTCAATTACAGAAAGTTTGTTTTTTAAACCTTCTAGTTCTTAATAATTCAGAAGAAACGAAGCTCTTCATCTCTGTTGTAATTATTTTGTCAATGAATTTAAGCATGATGTGAACTAAGTAGTTCAGAGGTCGATCTTCGAATCACTGCATGAACATTTAAGATTCAATCTCGCATGGTGCGTAAAAACGTTTATTCCTAAATTATGTTCTCTCAAAGCAAGGTCTATTGCTATTAACAACTCTCTCTAACCCAAGTGAGTTCATAAGACATTTTATTTTATCTTTGAATTATTTATTAAATAACTTTGCGGTGTAGATAATTAGAAAGAATGCTCTTATTACAGAGAACGAAATGCCCCTGAGGCCGCAATCTTAGAATCCTATAGGCCTACTAGGGAATGAAAGTACACATTGCTCGACGATATCAATAGCAAATATTTGATACACACAGTCCTTAGAATCTGCAGTATGAAATTGGAAGAGAGGTGAAGTGGAAAGACGGGATGTTCATGACGTGCAAAATGAATACTTTAATGGCATTTTATTTTATTAACAAAGTTTAGGCGGGTTGTTAAGAACTATCCTATACCGAGAGGTGGTTGGTGCTTGCTCTTAAAAAGCAAAGCTTATAAGCTTTGCTTTTTAAGAGCAAGCACCAACCAAAGCAAAGCTTATAAGCTTTGCTTTTTAAGCAAAAAAAAGCAAAGCAAAAAAAAAACTTCGTAAAGATAATATTCAGACAGGAGGTGACCGCGAGACTATTAACAAAGTGGGTAAATTCACAAACGTAACCGGTGTAAGGAATACGTGCTTTCTTGAAGAAATCACCAAGAAATTCACCAAGCTCATGATGTTGTAAATGTGACTGGGGCTTACTCCTCGACAACAAACTGTTGTGATATTAGTATAAATTAAGTAACATGTAAAATGAGTTCACTAAAAGCGTTCATTTAACATCAGATCCGCTGGCTCATTTGCCACCTTATACCATAAAAAAATAAAAAAATGTTAAAATTATTATTTACGATACTCAAACGTAACAACAACAAAATCTTATAATATTTAATAGTATATTAATTCTAAAATCGGTACATAGACATACATTTTAAAACATATATTTAATCTAGAAATTGAATAACGTGTAATAATAAAGTTTGTCGCTCGCATATTGTGCGAAGGGCGGTTGACACTATTCTACCGTTATCAGTGCCTTAATCCTACGTTAGTTGTTTTATTAAATTAGGAATTAAGAGCAGGTGATATGGGCCTCAGCTGACAGAACCGTAAGAAAGATGACGGTTCGACCTAGCTTATTTGTTAGAACAAGCCGCAAAAATATCTAGCAATTGTTAAAACATTAAGAAAATATGGGTCAAATATATAATTATACATTATATACACACAAATATGTATTTTATTTACTGTTATTTTAGATTCTAAAAGAACAATGACAACGCGAGAGTTCTCATCATTTTAGTCACGATATTATCGTCATCGTCATCGCAAAGAAGGTTAGGCGTGGGCGTGAAAAAGGAAAAAAGAGGGAAACGTAATAAAAAATAGGTAGAGTTGCAGTAGCATTAAAATCCTGTCTTGTCTACGACTACATTCCTGTTCGAATAATTTAATTGTAAACACTACAGTGAATATTCGAAGTAAATAAGAAATATAGAGTTTCGTAATAATACAGCGGCAGCTAATAGGGGGCATCACGGCATAGAGAGCGTCATGGCGTTTGCTGTCACGGCATATTATTCAATTTTACATTTTTGCGGTCATTAGGTGTTTCATATCAAAATTATTCTCACATTAACATTTGTACGTAACAGCATCCATAATAGCGCATGCAAGCAAATATTTTGCATTGTTCTTATAGTGGAAGAAACTATTACAAAGGTGCAATAGCCAAGTTATTGTAAATGTAACCCTTATATTACCACATGTATGTACTTAAAAAAACTATCCCGATACTAGTTGAAATAAAGCATCATTGGGTGCGGAAATAACCGAATCATTGCCAGCAATGCGCATACGTAAATCCCACGCCGCGGCTCCTTGTGATTCAATCGGGGACATAGTTTCGGTATCAGCGTAGTTATTCCTCTCCTTATACCAATACAGCCGTTAATGGCCGGCTTTAAATGTATATAATGCACGGGGTATTCGAAGTTATTCGAAGTCATGGTGTGATTTAAGCGCGTCCAACAAATCGAACGGATCTAATGCTACGGACGTGAGGGGAAAACGTTTTTGCGGTCTGATAAATTATATGATTTTTGAATTTATCGTTGCATTAGTGCAAATAATGCTATAGCCATAACACTAGAGGTGATACCGAAATACGAAAAATCGAATGTTTATCACCAAAAACATATGGACCGAATTGTGGAATGGAAACAATCAAACTGGTGACTGCTAATTAATAAAGACTGTTTATTTTAAGATACCCGCAGCAGCTGTTACGAGTAGTTGTCCACACAAACTCTCATCAACTTTAAACCTCTAGGGGACAAATTTAGGAATTTTTTTTATTAGTACTCGCCTACGTGAAATCTCTGTGCACAATAATTCTCTGGGCCCAGTAGTTCGAATTGTGTTTAGTTATACAAAATTATGCCTTATTCTTTTGAACTTTGAGACTTTTTGGGAGGTCCTCAAATGTCCCAGAAATCACGTATGTGCGAGTAATAGGCGAAAAGTAAAACGACACGAACTTTAATATTCTCTACATCTAAATAACTCAATCGTCTTGTACGGGCGTGAAAGCATTATTTATGCTTGATAAGTATTTAATTAAAAGTATCAATACTTCGAAATGTACTTTCGAACAAAAGAGTAGAAAAAGTAACGGCAATGAGATTTTTTTCACTTAATAAAAGCTCAAGGTGCCTAGAAACTATTCAAAGAGATCTATTCGTATTTGAAGCTATTGACGCGTGAGTGACAGCGTCTTAGTTTTCTTTTGAGCTTTCGCAACGTTTAATTAAATTATAATATATTAAAATTTATAGTTACAAAAAATTACAATAATATTTTCTTACTATCTAAATAAAGGCCTAAGAAATAAATAATAACTGTCAGAATCAAAACATGCAACACCTACCGAAAATAATTAAGATAGTTGGTAAACTATGTAAATCAAGAATAGTAATACGTATGTATAATTAATGTATTATCACGGAAACAAATTAATAGAAAATTTATTAATACAAACTTTATAGTTCCTACAGATTTCATTTAAGAAATTTCTAAATCCTTTCTTTTTTAATTTCAGTCCGACTTTTTGTATATAAGGCTTCGCGCAACGGGAAGCCTGCACAAAGGGTTATTAGTATTTTATTAATTAAATAACGTCTATTCTAATGCACAAAACAAAGAAGCCGCATCATATTTTTTTATAAAATGCGCAAAGGTAACGCTAAATTAATAAGCTTATGTAAAAGCTGTTCCTTTCAGAATGACCTAGGCGATTTTTTTTCATTACCTGTATCACAAAGGGGGAAGAAGCGCCTTTTCTCGCTGTTCTTTTCTTCATAGTGAAGTATTTTTTCACGAACAACTTATAACGGATCTAGCGAGCACTCTTTGTTGGAAACGTGAGCATCTATTTGAAAATTAAAATATGGCTCGCTCTGCGAGAAAAATGATGGGACACCTTTTCTGTTATCAATGACGCGTAAAAGAAACACGGGGTAAAATATTACCTATCTCAGAAACAATGAGAAGTAAACAAACAAATTACAATGATTAAGGCGGGGGGTACATCGTCTGATATTAATATTTTTAACGAGGCCACAGTTTTATTCAGCGAAATTGCAGTTGGAGGGATCTTATTAATGAACGTCGCAGACTCCTTTGTCCGGCGCCGGAGCATTTCCTGCACAATCGCTCTGACACCGAGTAATTAGAGAGAAAAATTCGTTAGCCTGCCGTCTAGAAACATATTTCACTATTGCGGTGGGGTGAAGTTCTTAGAATTTTGTCATGAGCGATATGAATAAATTATGAGATGTGACCCATTTTACTGGATACACGCTAATTATACTAAACTATTTAAGGCATTCATTAGTATCGCGGTAAAGTTCAGGACGCTTAAAAGGCCCGTTGCCGACTACTTTCCGCAGCGGAACATTTTCGAGAGAGTATTTAAGATTCGCCTCGATTAATACGTGCCCGTAGTCGGTGAACGTAATAAGATAAAGAGTCATCTCGGTAAAAAAAGTAAGCGACGGACAGAACAATTTCTTAAAAGCTTTTCTTGAGCGTTTTACACTTGCGAAGCAAAAAACTTAAGCTATTTGGTCTGGCCGAGACCTGAGACGGAATCGTTTAAGCTTGAGATATTCTGATAAATTTTAATAGTGACATTTTAATATTTATTTTATTTTGATCTTGATGATATTAATATTTTTATATGTAATATTACTTTTAATATAGTGTAATACAAAAATATAAGTGTGTTGAAGATTAAATCTGATACGAAATAATTTTCGAAATAAACTGTACAAAGCTTTTAACTCCCGAAATGCTGACTTAACTTCTACGAGCATAGACTAATTTCGAGATTTTGACGAAATAGCGTCACGATCTAAATTTATATATTAAAACGATATTAGCTTTTTATCGCTAAATCTTATTTCGTGTAGAATATTTTTATTTCGATAAGATTAAATAAAAACTGTACATTAAAAAGATCTCTTTTTCTTCTTTATTTTAAGTGATAAGTAACTCTTCTTCAGAAACGAAATCCTAAGTTTTTACATTATAAATATAAGTGTCAATTCTAGAGAGAATCTGTATCTCTCTTAAATAAAATTGGGAGATATAAAATTATTTTATAAATGGCTATAATTAGTATTTGAAAAATATGTAATATCGGGTAATAACATGGTCAAGGCCAAAGAAATATATATCATAACAGAGTAAATAAAATAAATAAGCATTCATAAGTAGGTAACAGTATCTGCATAATTTTCTTTAAAGATAAAAAATAATGAATTGGCTGGCCCTATAACCAAGATATCGTTATATCTCATACTAAAAAGTGGTTAATTATTGTAGCTATAATATATTTGTACGCTATAACGGGAACGATTTATGAAATTTTGTATTTAGATACGGGTTTTATTTTTAAAATCATGTTTTGTGCCTTATCCATAAAAACGAGACTTGCCACACAAAAAAAACTAAATTTTAAACGACACTTAGCCATCGCTATCATTGGGTCTATCGATTTCATTCTTGGAATACTCTAAATCTTCCAGAAAAACACGATCTTATGATGATAATTTCCAAAGCAGAGCGAAGCTCGGTACGTATAGCTGGCTAGAATAAAGTAAGTTGCCGAAATTATAAACAAGGAAATGAAAATAACAATAGGAAAAATAAATTGGTAGCCCCAAAAAAAATGATTACAAGTTTAATGTAATACACAGTTCAGACAGCCTTTAATTAACTTGTAGATATTGTTTTCTTCATGCACAATGGTTTCCGGATTTCTTTGTATATAAATATTAAGGAAAACGAGATATTTAAATAAATATTTTCGGAAGATTCACTTATATGGGTCTGCTATTCATTTGCCGGTAACATTTGGCTTATCGCGAGATTTCCTTAACTGTATTAAGAAAATCATAATTTAAATATACAAAACGAATTTTTAAAAAACATAATTTAGACAGATTAATTATTTTTATATTTTACAGTGATTTAGAATGAAATTTGTGTTTGTTATGAAGTTCGCCAATATATATCGTAGTACTGGATTACAGTTAAAAATTTCCCGAAATTTAATAAAAACTTAAAAGCTGTAAATACTATTTTAAAAAGACCTAGATTTATAAGTGATTGCGTACAGGCATTAGAAAGTGATGAGAATTGTTTAAATAAACACAAATTATTTTACGCAACTACAGTTTGGTTGTCCCATCGACCATACAACAGAATTACAGATGAAAGACTTTTATTACCAGTCTTATATGCATCAATAATCATTGGTTATAGTGTTAGCAACATAACGCTTAACTATACTACACCATTAAAATCAATTGAACTTAAATAAGCGTTCTGGTTAATTATTATGCCCACAAACTGACTTATTAAGCTATATATAAAAATGGTCAATTAATAGAAATGCGTTAATAAAGGCATCAATTTACTTGGCTGAATTTTGTATATCATAGCGAAATTCGTTTGCATAAACTACAAAAAACAAATTATACTACGATAAAAAAACGAAATCAGTTTTCACTTTTCACCAGAGTTTATTTACACCGTTGTAACTCTACTTCTGTTTTACTTTGTAATATATAGTCGATAGTGAAGGTTACCATTATAAATAGCAACGAACGATATTAACCGTGGGTTTCCACTGGCGTATAAACTTCTCGCGATACAAGGTTTCACTCTATTTTTCTTTCTGAAACAACTGAGATGACAATATGTTTTGTGTGAATGTTTTCGGCAGTGTAAGCCCAAGGTAATATTTTAATTACAGTTTAAAGAATTACCTCTACTATCAAAATTTTCTGTATTATATTGAAAGGATAGGATATAATGTTCAGAAGTAAAGAAGCCTTCCCAAGTACATAAGTACATATACGTAATACGAGAAAGGCTTATTTTACCTTTATCATGAGTTTAACTATAAAGATCAATTTAAAATGGTTCAAATAAGTCAGGAGTAAAGTTACCAACTTAATAATATGTAAGACTAGACAATTAACTTTATGAGGACTTAGTATAGCGACTGCGTTTTTTTTTCTCTACGCGTTAGTCTACGGCCGTTCCGGTTCGTAAGCCAGCACGATGACCTTAAATTATTTACGATTCAGCTTAAAATAGGAGCGACAGCGGTTTGTATTTTCCTCCTTTTATCCAAATTAGCGTAGCCGTAGATAAAAATCTTATTTTTTTACATAACTTCGTATGTGTCCCTAACATGCAAGGGTTGTCTTTGTTTTTCATCGAGTTGTCTTTGTTTTTCATAAGAGAAGGGGGCAAACCAGCGGCGGGACCACCGAGGTGATGAACGACGCTCATGGACACCCGCAACACCAGAGTAACTGCAGATGCGTTGCCGGCCTTTGAGAAAAAGATAGGCTCGCTTCTTGTGTTTTACGAAAATAGAAAATGGTAGTTAATTCATGTTGCGATTGAATTTTTCGAACTATCGATCATCTGTGCACCTGATGCACCTAACACCGGACTCTGAAAATTTGAATAAATACTATTCAAATTAATTAAATTCGCTTTCGCTTGTGTATCACACCTTAGCCACACACATCTTAACATCAGCGATGACGTGACGGGGGCCCCTGACGGTTCCCATTGATATGATGATTTTAGAAGGAAAAAAAACATGTTAGATTAAATAAAACTTATCGTCTCGACTCCGTAACACGACAAAGAAAAAAGATTATCAAAACTGAAAATATTCAAATTTAAATCTGTAAAATCAAGACATAAATTATACTATATAACCGCAATACAGACTCTTAAACTACTGACATCACTCTATTAAACATTTTATAAATATTCGTAACATTCAAATGCAACCTCCTACAATAATTTCTTTCGATATTCTCAATAGACAACTTTGCGTCTAACTACAATAAATACGTAATTGATCTGTGTTACCTGATATTGTATTAGGAAATAAGAAGTTAGTTGGTATTTAGTAGAAATACTCGCCGT
Organism: Papilio glaucus; assembly: GCA_000931545.1. Taxonomy (NCBI): domain Eukaryota; kingdom Metazoa; phylum Arthropoda; class Insecta; order Lepidoptera; family Papilionidae; genus Papilio; species Papilio glaucus. Next base: position 440,136 of record JWHW01033407.1, on the reverse strand, counting down.
CCTTGATCATTTCTATAGATAGACTGGCGAAAAGGCCTCGAAAGCGTTGTATCTAGAGGGCTTAGAATCGAACAATGGTGAATATAAGTTCAACAGTACAGTTTATGTAAGATGTAACGTTCAAAGAACTTATAGAAGCTTCAAGGGAAATCAAAAGAATGCCGATTGATGGAAGAAAACCATATAAAAAAGGTTTTACTCTTATTAAATGCCATTTATTCACTAATAGAAATTAGTAGAAATTAAACCAAAAATCTGATTTTAAATCGATTTCTTGATAATATGTATCACTGATTAACTCTTTAAAAAGATTTAAAAATTATTTATACACAACCCGCTCGTAAAGTTGGAACAGCTTTTTGATATTAAATATCTAGAATGTGAACTATTGGCGCGCTTGGAAATATGCCGTGACGGAAACCGGCGTGACGCTCTATTGGCGTTACGAATAAAATGAATGAAAGTTGATAGTATAGTGTTATGTAAACTTGATGCACGATGATTTAGATATGGTGAGGTAGTCAAACGATTTAGGTTTTTTCATACAGCTGTAAGATTTTTTTACTAATCAAGGGAGTAGAAAACCGACAATAAAAGAAACCGCGATTGTTTTATTTTATAGCGGCTGCAATTATAAAGAGGTTTGGAGCGTTTTGCGTCGAGTTTTTCCTCATTCTATATTGTACGATAAAACACTTACAAAATGTCTGCAAAACACGACACGAAAATTTCACAATTATATTAAATTGATTTACGATAACGATTCTTCCGCTAGCCGATAAAGTTCGAACAATTAATTGAAAAAGTTAAACAATTGCAATTAATGAAATAAAATTCTCATTAGCAAATATAATTCCGATGTTATTAATTCGCTCCGGGGAAACTCCGACCCGTACGAGTGAAACTCGATTTGTAAACTGTCGTACACGAACAAATCGCATCACTTCACGCGACGTAATCCGTTTTTGTAACAATAATTTATTGTTGAATAAGAATTAGCACAATCTTTAAATGTTTGAATGCAATTAAGCACATGCTCGTGTGTTGTGAATACCGTTTCGCGCGGACGCACCCCGGCGGTCTGCTTTCCAGCGAAATTGCGGTGAAGCTGATATAATGACCACGATATGTTCGAGTACCAATGGTATTCTATCTTACTTTATAAAATACGAAATTTCTAACTCGAAATGGACCCGTAAGAGAGACGCAATAAAATATTATATGTCTCTCTTATATTAAATCAGTCTAACAGTTATTAGTATCATCGTTGTTTAAGAAGATAAAGAATGAATGCCTTGATCCCGCTTTTGGACTTACTTTTTAGCTAGCCTCAAAAAATCTGGGGCTAGCGTAAACAGAAACTTCTCGATTTTTTTCTACCAAATGTAAACCGGATACAACGCATTAAAGATCTTGGTTTCATTTCAAAATAAATTCTTTTAAGAATAAGAACTTATTCGTATTTTATAGTACCAGAAAAAAGCACCACAATATCCATAGCTAATAAATGGGTCTCAAGAAAATTTATTTTCAGAGATGGTTAATAAAATGTAACCGGTCCATTCACTAATTGTCATAAGAGCAGACAAACAATAAAACGAATGGAGTACAGCTATGTGGCGTATTCACCGTTATTCAGACACTTATGTTAGGTCCTAAGTCCTAAGCAAAAAAACAAAACGGCAATAGTTCTAGCTATATTTGACGACCGTTATTCTGTCGCGAATTTGAATATTTTCAATGAACGTGATGAACATTTAAATCAATTTTTGCATATTATATGCTTAACATATTTTGACTATATCGACATCCATAACATAATGTGACTATATCGACAACTATCAAATTGTTTTTGATACTAAGAAATATCAATTAACCTGGCGCAAGTGAATTTAGGAATTGGAATTTTTTGGAATGACACAAATATAATTAATGATAATCGACGTAAGAAAAACTATGAATGAACAATATAAAATATCAGGTGTATCCCTAAACATAACGCTCTTTAAAAACAATTAAGTATAAAATGGAAATAGATTTTAAAACTCTGATATTAAATCACAAAGTAAATTAGGGGCGTACTCACAAGCCCCCTCAAAGATATTGCTTTTGCGGTGAGCTCGAAATGAGATTTGTGAATAAATAAGAATTAAAATAACATAAACACACTACCTTTGACGGAAGGTCTTAATGAGAAAAGTTCGATGGCACTTTCGTTTTGAGTTAAAGTTGACTGTAGATGGAAGTCACATCGCCACGCACCTACTTTTCCGGATGGCTCTTATCGAGGCGGCAGGCGAAGACCTCTAACAAATTATAAATAAAATAATTTCTTTACCGTTTAAGCGAGTCAGGTTTTGTTCGATCTTTCGTTTTAACTTTTGAAATTACATTTGGAATTGTATTAAAAGTTTCCTGCCGAAGCGTTTTGGGGCGTGAATCAATTTTTACCACCGGCTCGTAGACGATTTGCGGGTTACAAGGTAAACGGATTTAAAATGTTACAAATAGGCTTGTTTATTCAAAATAATTGTTTAAAAAGACTTATTTTTTGTCTTGTTTATTTTACGATCATTGTTTGCGTTAACTAGCGCGAAAAGCTTTAAAACTAAGTGTAACTGTAAACAATTTAGTTTAATTATTAATTTTTCATTAAATATATTATTTAAATTACTGTCAAGTTTTTTGATTTTGAAATGGAACTCAAATTTCATTGATAAGGTTACTAACTAGTGCAAATACTTACACAAGGTTTAAATTTGCCAAGTTAAAGTCGGAGTAAACCGTTAATACGCTTAACTTATACGTGCGAAGTTCATTCAAACTTCTCAATAGTTTCGTAAGATCAAAGTTAATCGAGCGAAGACAGTTCGGCGCCGAGAATGCACGTGAACTCGACTATTATGCTTTGTTTATTTAGTGTATTAGAAGCGACAACTGTTCAGGCGTTCAGGCTTGGCGTATGGAAGCCGCGATGGTATCGGCCTGTCGCACGCCTCAGAGAGCCGCTATCAGATTTGTTTGTTCACAACTCGGGGCGAGCGCTCTCCACTAGAAACTTATCGGTCGAGTGAGTGCACGCCGTAGAATCGGCGGGAAACATCTGTGGAACTTACCATGTTAGAGAGCTGAGGACGTCGTTTAGCTTGGGGTTCTAGGGCCTGGATAGGATAGGCGAGAGGCAACGGAAGAGGCAGCGGCAGCGGTAGTGGATGCGGAT
>JWHW01033407.1:372504-436806 GCA_000931545.1 Papilio glaucus | reverse complement strand
CTGCGCACCTGGGCGCCTGCGTCGAGCTGACTCGGCCTCTCCGCTCGCCGCTACTACCTCGGCACCACCTCGACAACGCGCGCACACACTGCATCCATCCTCAATGGTCACTACTATTTAGACATTTATTTATAATACATAAAATTCATACAAAAATAACACTATTCTATTTAATAGTCTAGCTATTTCCAGGAAAAGTGTGAAACTCACAATGTACAGATAAAATAAGCACTTTAATTATACATCTATCCATTAGAATTTGACATTTAAAAATAAATCCTATAAAACCTCCTGTCCTGTCGGTGAGGTGCAATGCCTAGTAAAAACAAAAGTGTTTGCTATTATCATATCTACTGAAATAGTTTTTTTAGATTTATAAGATAAAAACTTTTTTGCGCCAAAAACTTACAGGTATACAGTATAACAACTTCCGCCACAATTAGATACATAGTTCAGGACACACATTACACATAGAAGACAAACATTTTTATTCTATTTATATCTTGATAAGTATGATTAAACAACTTAATTGTTATATATGACGAGTATAATAAAAACAACACGTCGATTACATTGCACTACTAAATCTGTGATCATAAGATTGTGTGAGCGATGTCAATGAGCCTGTAAGTATACATTTCGTTACGTCCCCCAGTCACCCCAACTGCAGCTCCCATTATCTGACGCCTTCGCCCCACCATTATACAAAGTATAACTTACCACGCACATCGACACATTTATCATTACAAGCAATTACTATTATAAAGCAAACAAACATAAAGCCATTTTTATTAAAGGCTCTCGTATATGACTGAACTAGCTGGTCCGGCAAACTTCGCTCCATCCTATAATTTATAGATGTTTCACTATATTGACTTACACATAAAATAAATATGTATAGGTAAACATTTACGTTATACATTCTATACGTGTAACCTTAACGGTTTTTGGAGCGTACACCAGAATAGCTCGAATATGGCGACGTTTTTACTCCTTATTTAACACTTATCGTTATATTTTGATCAATTCACACTATATCTTCATAAATTAAAGCCTATATGTTATTGTGATATGTAATGCTGTAATGTTTTATCAAAATCCACTTAGTAGTTTTTGCGTGAAAGAATAACATACATCTATACATCCATACTTACAAACTTTCGCATTTATAATATTAGTAGGATTTATTTATAAAAGCCATCTTTCATGGCATCCTATTAAAATAAATTACAGTTAAAATAAGGTCACAAAGAAATAGTAGTCACAAAGACCGCTTTGGGATTATTTTCCTAAGTCTATCCTCGAAGGACTGTGTAAAAATTGTATTGATCTTGATGATAGAGGTCTTCGTTAGACATCAGAGGGCTGCGTTCTAAGCTGATTGTCCGCTCAGGGGGCATTACGTGCCTTTTAACGGGAAGCACTATTTACCTTTACCGAAGATCTTTTCCGCTGCCCGCGCCAGATTACACACGTCTCCTTACACACTCACTAACGACAAAGCGAAACTAAAGCCCGACTACTGTTTGGATTAAGAATAAGAAAAAAATAATTAGATTGTTCTGTCTTTAAAACATTTATTTATAAAACAAGACAATCTAGTAGCACGTCTTTTAACCCTACTGGAGTGGAATATAAAAAGCGATTGTTACCAAACACTCTTCATTGAGCTAAATATGACACATACGTGACAGGATGTGAGCCTTGTAAATATAAATATTAGAGATTTAAAAAAAATCACACAAATATTATCCGGGTACCAGGTGCGTTATAACTTGCATCACTTTAACCGCTACGTTATTTAATATTTTATTACTAATATTATAAGGAGGAATGATTTGCTTGAAAATGAAAGAGAAAGCTCTGAAAAACTGAAATCGGTTTTAATTATTCTCTCAACATTAGAGATTTAAATTATCGAAGAAGTATCAAACGCGATACTTTCATTGTTAAGTGTGTAGTGTTTTACACATGTTGATACTTTAATTGCTTAAACATTTAATTTTCAATTACTTAAAAGTATACTTTATTGAAGATAAAAACAAAATACTGCTATTATACAAATATACTATGGATTTTTCCCAAGTAACGCGAAAAACACATTTCCCAAGTATCAGATAGTTCACTTAACATATAAACAGTATAACAAGTGACAGATGAAAACATGCTAATAAATAATTCAAGCATCTCCAACTTGATAATACATTAGCTGGCATACAATTCGTTACTTACCGAACCCTAATCCTTGATGCTTACGCTCGGTATTAGAGTTAACGATTAAGTCTAACACAACAATCATCTCAAGTAATGCCGACTTACAGTAACATATAATACATACCGACAGGCAGGCGTCTGTTTTCGATAGTATTAATTAATTCTTGTCATCGGTGTGTACAAGGTAAGGTAATTAGACGGTGCGGTAAGCTGACATGTGTTTGAGGAAGCAGCGATTCGCGGCTGTGCACGCGCCCTTGTCTCGTTTTATGTTACATTTATAATACTAAGCTAGCAATGTTATACTTACTATGTGTATAATTGATAGATATTTTATTGTTATGAAAACACTAGCGACCCGCCCTGGCTTCGTATGGGTAATTTCTCCATACAACTTTCAGGGGTGAATTTAGAAAAAGCTCGCCTGTGTAACAACAGAAATCTCTGTGCAAAATGTTAAGTCTTTAGGGCCCAGTGGTTTGGGCTGTGCGTTATTATATCAGTCAGTCAGTTTCTTCTTTTATATTTATAGTAGTATAAATAATAAAATTGTAGTAGTATGTTCTAGATGAAAAATAGGCCAAGCTAAATATTTCATTCGTTGCACGCTTCTGTAACTACGAAATGAAACAGTCTAAGAAACTTCAATGTGTAATTTTTTTTTTCGAGTACTAATTTAAATGTAAAAGTAAAAAGGATAAAAAAGAAACCAAAGAGGTCGTATTGCAAACTTATGAAAACTGAGTGAACGCTTCATTTTCTTTTTTTTTCATTCGTTTGTTGGCGGTCGGGTCGGGAAGACTCGGAGGGTTAATTTATCATGTGGTTATGGGATTTAATTATTTTATTTATCTAAAATTTAAATAAATTTCATTGTAAGATAACACAATTAAGAAGCAGTCAAATTCCCGTTTACAAAATAAATAAATATGCGCTCACGCCCGTAACCCAGAAGGGTAGGTAAGTTCAAGCAATAAGTTCTCCTTGGACGTCCCCTGCCAACACTGCCACTCACTTTTGCAACATAAATGTTTTTCTCTTCATACAACCTTTCAACATGCCCGAACCAACGAATCATAAATTTCTCAATTCTATTTACAACATTCACTTTTAGGCCACACTTTTCCCTTTTAAGACTATTTTAGTACTATTATTCAACGTCACACCTAACATACTTTTGGATCATCTCAACGGCATTAACTCTACGAACATGCCTTTCCTGCCAAACCAAACTCTCACTTCCATACATTACAGTGGGGACTACAGCATTGTGTAGTGCCCCGACGAGCCTTCATAGACGCATGCTGACTTCTCACTATTGTAGCACCATTCATTTTATTTCCCGCATTCACTCGTCGTTTATAAAACATTAGTTATTTTCATCATTCCTATTAAAATGTATTCTTATTTATAAGATCAGCAATTTAAATACGTTATGTTAATTTAAAACATTACCAACTGCAATACTTATAACATTTTATACTAATTTATTAGGAGTAAAATACTAAGAATAACCATTCTATATACTAAAAACATATTCAACTTTTTGCACAATAAACCAGATTTCTTGCCTGGATAGTTACGTGCAATCGATTTTGTTCTAACGATCTAAAATAACAGTGACTCAGTGATTCAGTGTGTGTTTGTCTGCATGTATGCGTATATACTTTATGTGTGCGTGTTTGTATAGGATTGCATTTGTGTGTATGCGTGTCATAGTTAAGCGAGTGAGCGAAGGTACAAGGCATGCTAGCGAATTCCGCAGTTCAAAGTTACGTTGCGCCCGCGCGGGCCCCGGTCATTGACCCACGCGAGTCGAGCGCCATGCAGTCTACCAGTCATGTTATGTAATGTGACCTTAACATTGGCCTGTGAAACGAGACCTTATTTTGAATGTTGCGATCGTAATCACAACATTTACGACGTTAAATATTTGTATTCGTTTAACATGCTTGTTTTGGCTACATGATTGTTTACTTAAATAAATTAACAGTTTTACACAAATGCATTTTGATTTCTTTTTCTTGATTAAGATTAAAGATCAGGTAATCAAATAATAACGTATCAACAGATTCAAACATAACCAGATATTAGTCAAATATTTCCAATATTACCAGATTTCTAATTCCAATATTACCAGAATTCTATTTCCAATTTTACCAGATTTTTTGATTTATACGAAACTGCACAGATCTGTAAATTACACTTATTACTTGCATGTAGCTAACGTTATTACTCGTCCTTCAAGGCCTGTAAGTCTATATTTTCGCATTGTAAAAAAGGATACTAGCTAAGTTTCCTTGTGTGTGTGTGTGTGAATATTAATAACACTTGAATGAAAAAAAAACCGGGATCATTCAACTCTTTGTTTTAATAAATTATTACAATGCCGTTTGCTAAGCTATCAGTAACAACACTTAATCGATAATATAGCCTGGACATTACCATCAGAAATATACTCAACACTGAAAACGCGCGCTGTAACCTAAAGAGATCTAACCACGTTACATCCTCGGTATCAAATAGTAATAAATTGTTAAATTAAATTATTCGTCACCGGGAAATTGTCAAATACCATTCGATATATAGCAGGACATCGAAACACAACAACCAACAAAAACGCAACAACAACAGCTTGTGAAATGTTGCGACAAATTCTCATCGACTCAGTTGAGTTTGTTATTGGCAGGTATTCCGGACTTAAATCTAAATACCATTTAATGTATTAAAAACAAAATTATCTTTACAATATAAACGATAATATGATTTAGAGTTCTAGATCCCCCTCACCCTTCTGTTTAAAACTAAAGGGGACTTGCTCAGCATAAGCTCGTGTTCTTCTATGTAATGCTGACCAAGACTTCTGGGTGTCGGTAGGTTAAGATAGTTGTTAAGTTTCCTTTATCAATCACATGGCGTGATCCCTCACGCCATATAGATAAGAAAGTATTGTATATAAGCACCTTTAACCTCGGTGCGAACGTGTTCTAGCTCATCTCACTATGAGCAGACCTCCAGCGTTCTAGTTTAGAACTTAATATATTAAACTCTACATTAATAATAAATTAAATAATTTAGTTTTTAAAAGAAAGTTTTACTGTTCCCCACTACATATTTGGCTTAAAAAAAACTACAAAAACACCACTTAATAAAAACTCATTAAAATCACTCCATTTCCTTAATAATAATAATATAAAGATTGATAATTTTGCCAACGCCTTCCTAATAATAAAATGTTTTACGCGACACCTATTGTATCTCCGCTAATTGTTATAATATATTTTGCTATCAAAAGAACAATCGATTGAAAATACCTATCAGTATAACTACATTTACAAGATTAAAGGATCAGTATTAACATTGGCGTTACCCCTAAACAATCAATAACTGTTATTGTTTGGTACTGCAACACATAAATATGCATAATAACGGACGATAAAAAGAAAACAGCACAGCACAGGAACAGTAACGCAAATAAATCGCCCGTGGAATGCAAAAGAAATTGATTAAGAACGTTTTAACAACCACAGAAAAACCGATCGTGGCGTCACGATGGGTGATCTTGGCATTTACGCTTTGCTAACTATCGTATATGGCGTTGGTTTCTATTTTTTGTCCGCAGTACCACCATGTTGTAACGTCAGTAAAAAAAATCGCCCTGACGTTAAGATGCCCCGCTGTAACCTATTAAATATTTTTTGTACTCAGTTCAGAATTTTAATTTCTCATATTGAATCATTTCGCTAAGAACAACCCGTTAACTATCTAATTATCTATTTAACCTTATATACATATTATTTATATATTTAACTGGCAAAACCTATTATTAATTTAGTAAATTATAAGCTATGTAAGCGAGGAGGAATGTGCCCGAATCGGCATCGACCGGGCACGATCTTCGTTTTTCAAATCTTTCAAACAATCATCTACTAAGAGAGAAACAGCCACGGGGATGCAACACAGCCCTGTCTTTCACCTTTATCGATGCGAAACCAGTCTGAGTAGGCGCCGTTTATCCTAATACAAGCAGAAGAATCTTCAGAAAGAGACTTTAACGCTTGTGTTAGATCACTGTTCAATCCAAACTCAACCAAGGTTGACCACAGATCATTTCTTTTAACTTTATCATATGCCTTTTCTAACTCTATTTTATTAAATTGTAATAAAAATCAGAATGTAGATCCAAAGAGATACTATAGGAATACTATTTCCTTGTATTACAAAGTGCATAAACTAACTTTCGTCTTCAAAGTTCAACAAATCATATCGCTCTAGCAACTATAAACGACAAAACAGTGCCGAGAGCTAGCCAATATGTCTTAACTTTTATTTTCGTTGAGAACTTAAAGTGACCATAACACGTTTGGAGCTCTGCACCTCTTAGTTTACTCTCTAAAATAACACGGAAACATTGTGGAGTTTTCAAATAGTATATGCTTTCTTACTGATATTTGGTTTGATTTATTTTGTTTGAAAATATATCGTAAATTTATGTTACAAAAAATTACGTTAGAAGTTAAGACGTGTGGAAAGAAAAGTGTCACATACATCATAGTGATACAATTAGGTTTCCAAGAGCTAACTTTCGTAATTAGATTCCTGCAGAACATTGTGCCACTTGGATGGGATACCAGGAATCTTACTAGAAATTAAACCTTGAGGCGACTGATACCTGAGGCAATAAAACGTATGTACCCGTGATCCGTACATATATGTATATATACACACGTGGATGTACATAGTATGTACATATTGAGTGACGCATCCAAACGCACATGAATAGCTAATGCCCTACATAATTGATACATACATTAAAGAAAAGTGCTGGTGGAAACTTATAACTTGTATTTATACAAATACATTTTATTTTTAAATAAAATGATTAAAATGTAAAATGGCTTCACTTGAATGATAATAAAGGAAGTTACGGTTGGAAGACCGAAATATTGGTGGATTGTGTGAGAGATGATATGTGTAAGAAGATAGAAAGATTCACTGACAGAAAGATATGGAAGAGATGTTAAAACTTTTCCGACCTCAAATTAGGTGGGAAATGGGGAGGGAGATAATAAAAAACGATTTCACTTCTGGTATCTAGCTAGGTTATCCATTTTGCAATTTAGTCATCACTGTAACAGATAAAATATACATACAATACGAAATTTATGTTCATATTTTATCTGCGTTCTTCCTTCATTTTTTGGCAATGTGTAGCCGAAGGCATTGCGAAATAAAGCAATCCCTATATTATTATTAATAAGTTAAATTAAAGAGTCAAATTATTCGAGGGAAGAAGATACATTTTAAACATGCGTCCGTAAAACGGATCGTATTACCCAAATTAAAATAGAGAGAAATAAATTCGCATGAAAAATTAATAAAAGTCATATCACAAAACCCGATACTATCTCGCATGAATGCAATATTAAATTAAAAAGGGAATTTGTTATAAGTATTGTTAAATATTTAATGCAATATACCTTGACTCGTCGGGCGTTGAAACGGGGCGTGCGACTGACCGCACTCCATGTTTTTGCTACTTAATTTTAAAACGTACAAACAGAATAGGATATTTAGATTAACACTGCGAAGGGTTAGACAAGCCTAATATTGTGTCGTGAGGATAATGTACAGCAATTAATTTTAAAATTAATATAACTCTATGTTTACGCTTCTGTCAGCATGTTAGAGTATTTATTTATAAATGTTTTATTGCGAGCGTATAGTATTATATTTATTTTATATTTAATAAAATATTTGCATTAGATATTAGAAATCTTATTATTTTAAGTTATAACGGTATATAGTATATATTTATTATCTTTAAGACGTCAGTGTCAACTTCGTTAAGCAATAGTACTGCAAAAATAAAAGCTAAATTAACCTTAGTAGAGCCAACATTGTTGCACGAATGGACAAGTTCAACCGTGGACGAACAAATGACGAACAAGTAGCGATGCATGTAGAGGTCATCAGTTGGTAGAAATACCAAGACTTCTTTTTTAAGAAGAAAGTGTCAAACAAGCAAGCAGTTCAGCTGGTATTAAGTGACCGCTACCTATAGGCTTATATAGCAAGGTAGTTGCAGATGCGTTGCTTACATGTAATGGATGGACAGAGGAAGGGATATATAGAAAAAAAATATTTTTTTTCCTATCCATCCCCCCCTTTCTGACCCTGACTACTCTTAGGGGATGAAGAGAAAAAGGAAATATCCTTTTTTCTGTATATCTTCTCCTATGCCCACCTCCTCCCACAAAAAAACACATAGAGAATTATCAATAATAGCAACAGTAAAAAAATAATAACAGTAAAACGATTCCACAGTACTTGACGGACAATAAATAACTCGTGCTCTTCATCAAAATAGCAAAGTAGATCATAAAATATCAGTGAGTTATATATAGCGGGCGCGGCGTGCGGGCCCACGGGTGAGCTTTTATCAAATTGATTCGAAAAATACAACGGTAATGAGAGGAGCTGTCTCTAACAAAAGATTTACCGTTTTAATCAAGGAAACGTTTATTCTCAATTATCCTTATATCAATTACAAATAATATTATTTATTTCAAATTTTGTTATAATAATGTGCTCTACATTACAAAAATATCATAAGTATATTCTTATAGGTACATAACGATATCAAAAGGGGGTTCTGCGGAACACGGACAGTTCCGTGAAAAATTCACCGGGATCCCACGAAATAACGTTTATCATTAAATTGATTGATCATTTTCGGTTTTAAAATATAGTTAGCATTTAATTTTAATTTACAGGAGAGGAGGGGGTATATAAGATATGGGAAAGTGAGGGAGGAATATTGTTTTTTTTTTAATAAAATATTAGTAGATTCTAGAAATAACATATTTTTTTTAACCATTCCATATCATTAGATCTAGTGCTATTGTCGTGGACCATATTATCCTAATATATGGTACACGACGACAGTCGAATGGCATTTTCAAACCCATGACCTCATAACTCGCAGTCCGTATTCTTAACCATTAAGCTATCGGCGCATCATATGTAGTATGTGCACTTCACTTATCAGAACAAATTGCAGAAGTATAAAATTTAAATTTATTCCTATATGTGGTAGTAAAAACATAATGAGTAATTAGTCCGGAGTCCGGTAAATAACATGAGCCAACACAAGTAATAAATATTTGATGTTGTTGCGCACAATATTAGTCCAAACAGAAAGTTGTAATCATATATGCAAAATTAGCCCTTTTCACTGTTTGCTGGAAGTTCAAAGCGAGTTCCGAATTAAATATGAATATTTGTCTGGGACCCGTCAACAACGTCCAAGGCCCAAAACGGTGGTTTCTTCGCGAATTCACTATGTCGAGCACACGAAACGACGTTTACTTAGGCCCAAACCTCTAGCGCGCATCAGCCAGACTTATTTAGAAATGAATATGAAAACGTATTTACTCTTTGACTTGTAAATGCTTTAAGTAAAAGACATTGTTTTAATTTAGTTTATATTTATGTTAGTTACGAATAATATGAATGACATAATAAAACAATCATTTGGGTGTACGTTAAGGAACAAATACAAATCGCATTTGACTTCGTACTATGTGGATACATTATGACGAGGAAACGAAATATTGTGGAACATGTGATGTTAATAAATCAACCCTGTGTTTCTCGTTCTAGTCTTAACGTTAATCATTTAACTTTTTAATGTTGAATTGAATTATTATAATTGAATTGCAACTTAACAAAAATTGAGTAAAAAAAAAAATATTCGCTACCAAGGCTTAATTATCATAATTTTATTACTAATATATTATATAAAGCCATGTATATGATAGTAAAAGCAATTGTTATTGTTTTTCAAAACGATATATTCTTTCAATATCAATAAACTAACCTATAAAAAATGTATTTAGCCAAAATTACATAAGTGCAAACGTTCTCAGTCAAACATCTTTACGACGAAATCAAACATAATACAAGAATGAAATACGATGATCATTTGCAGACAAGAAATCACTTTATCCAACACAAAACGACCATTCAAGTAAAAAATACCATCCGTTCCAGTAAAAAATAACCATTTGACAGGGAAAATATTTCATAGAGGCGTCGCTAGGCCCATTCACGTGTCCCCTTTCACATTTCGGCTCGGAGTGACTCCTGGCCAGTATACATACATATATATACTGCTATACGATGATAGTAATCTTTTTGCTGTACGTATTTTCGTGTACGGGACACGCGTTCCACAAGAACGGATTTTTTGTCCCATTCAATCTGGTTTTAGTTTCACATTACTACACTAGTTAGAGATTTATACTCAAATTTATTTACAATAATTAAAAAGGTAGGCGGTATCCATTTTTCTACGAGCACAACGATTCATAATTGATTCAAACTGTGCAATTTTGTTTCTTACACTTTATAAACTCAGATGTAACTATGAGATTGTTAACCTATGTACTGCTTACTCTTCTCCGTTTGTACGTTAAAAACTCATTAAGCGTCCTCGGTTCGCTCTGAAAAACATGTTTGTATGCATAAATTCCGATACGTGCCGCAAAAATCGATTCACGGTACAAATAAGAATAGTTGAAACACAAACTACTAATGCTATTCACGTAATAAATTCTGAAGCTTGATATACAACCGTTAAAATGGCGTGTAACTGTAACATCGTTTCCCTGCCCTTTTCCCACGTCCTGGCCTGTCTCCAATCCTCCACGGGATTGTGGGTACTCTAACATTTTTATATCCAATAATTCTTTATCCTCATCATCTTAATCATCTGTCTATAACAGTTCACTGTTGCCTTCCCCATTACCTTCCACTGTATATGCGGTTCTTCGCATTTCGCATCCAAGTATTTCTTATCGTTTCCGCGTCATCGACCTGCACTTATTCCCACACGTGGCCTCAATTCGATGCTTACTTGACAGGTGTGATTGAACATTGATATTTAATATGAATGGCAGTATTTACACTTACTGTAGATTTAGTCATTCATACATAACAATATTAACACTCACTTAAAATAAAATCAGGACCTTAACACGTCGTAAATGAAGTAATAAGGAGACTAAAACGGTAATTAGCAGCGTTTATTCTAATTCCTTGGCGAACGTTTTCTTGATGAAAGTTTAACAACTTAGATATGTAAATGGTTGGCTCTCTTCACAGACGCTCTAACTTATGTTTAGATAGTAATAATTAATACCTTTAAATATGTTCGCTTATTCATTACAGAGAACACGTTAAGTAGTTAAGAGTGACAATGGCTTTGTACTTAGAGTTTGTTTAGTGTTCCTACAAATACCTCATTAAAGCAACGTTAAAGATTAGAGCCGACTAATATAACAAACGTGTCAGTTTGTGAGGTTTAATTCAAGAATGATGCATTATAATATTAAATTAGCTCTTATTAAATTAAATATGACTAATAATAATTAATAAAAATGGCTTACAAAAAAGGGGCGATATAAGGAGTACCCACAACCGACGAGCTTGCATGCGTAGATGTATGGATGTCGAAGAAGCGAGAGAGGTGTGCCAGGATCGCGCCAAATGGAAATCCATGATCGCTGCCTACCCCTCTGGGTTACGGACGTGAGCGCATATTTATTTATTTATCTATTAAGTACTTTATCGATTCGCTTCTGAAATACTGCGAGAAAAGGAATAGTTACGCAAGATGATTTCATGACCTAGGCACGAATGAAGTCACTGGCGCCTTTTCGTATAATTTTAGTTTAATATTGATACAGTAAATATCAAACCTCTGTATTTGGTATTTCCATATACATTAGTAACGTAGTTTATACACTTATTTTATTTATTTATTTCTTACAAAGTTTACATATACTATAAACTTACAACTTCGTGTTAATTATGGTTCAATAAATTCTAGAAAACAACATGAAACATCTTAAATATTAAGACCGATAAAATGACCTATTACATGCGTATTATTAGCTCGGTTTCGTTTCTCTAAATAGGTTTGTTATACTTTTTATATCACAAAAATATAAAAGTGCGATTAATGGGCGATGAATTTCATCGGCTGTGACATTTCAAACACGATCTTTCAATCTGAAATTAAAATTCTGGTCGCGTTCTCTCGCGATGTTCAATGTTGTAATATGTTTGTATTAGGAATTCATTTGTAGATATAACAGTGTAGTGTGTATGATTATGGACATTAAATATATCTGTTTCAATTTTTCTAACGCTTAAAAATTTTCATGGCTGAAAAATAACTAAATATACATCCGTAACCCCTCTCGGTTACGGGCGTGAGCGTATACTAATATTCTGGCCTATACTAATATTCTATATGAAATAAAAAGATTTAACTATTCATAATTATTTAGTTTTCAAGAAATTATAATACATGATTTGAAATGAATCATAATTTCTATCAAATTGATCATGATCAATTTATCCAACAGGTATAAAAATCACGTTTCATTATCACGTTTTCTTTAATTAATTGGGACATTATCTAAACTGTTTCCATTGTTCCAGTCATATATATTTAAACATAAAACCATACAAATGCTTTGAATTCATTCTTCGAAAATTGAATACAAACGGGTGCGCACGATGCGTTAAATTAATTAACAATAACCTTAATCTGCAATTTCGACTTTGTGACTTGTTGGCAAATTTGTGTTATACGTCGATTTTAGTCGATTCTTCGGACAATAACTTATAATGACTGGAATCAGCTTCACTTAGTGTAAAACAAGGCATATACATCCTATTATAATATTCACTTTGCTCCCTCCCCGCGGCCCCACGGGCCCCGCAGCCCCGCCAAAGCTCTTAATGCCAAGTCGGCCTGACCTCATGCCAGCTCCATTAAGCCGTTTATACATAATGTATGAATTTGTTATGCCGTTTGATGTAAAGAAGCTTTAACTCAGGTAGTGTTAAGGATCAAGGACAAATTCGACGAAATATAACTGCTAACTGAAAGTGAACAGCGAACGATTCCTATACAAATTTGAATTGGTAATTATAGTGATGAATCTTCGGCCAGGGCCAGTCTGATATGACTATCCTCGGAGTCTTAGTTTGTAGTCACGTTGTTAAGTAATGAAATCTTAATGCTAGAAGATGTTTTAATCGTTGTAACAAACGGACAGTCAGCATGTCTATGAAGTCTCTCGTCTGGTAATACACAATTTTATAGTCCTTTTTTAATGTAAGGAGCTGGGTTTGGCAGGAATAGCATGATAGAAGATTAAATGCCTGTTTGTTAGACGTGACTTTTAATTATAGGGAAAATTGAAGCTAAAAACGGATGTTGTACCTAGAATTAAGAAAGGAAATCCATAATCGCTGCCTACCTAAATAAATATTAACATATCTATAATGTAAACCGATTCCCAAAGTCATAATTTTTTCCTCTCCTACTTATAATAATATCTTTATATTATCTTCCATCGAGTACGAGAAGATTTTTTTTTATAAAGAAAATCATAAAAACATCACTTGTACCATCCGCTTATCTATAATTCGCTTATATATGGAAAGAGAACGTTAATGCAAGACCACGTCTGCCGCGTCCAGTAGTTTATTATAAATAGACGAAAATATTTAATGATTCTAAATAAGGTTTAATGGATGTCAATGTCAAGGTCCTTGTTAATTTAAATCAAAACTTTATATTACCGGTTCTATACAAGCCGCACTACAATTAAGTCGAGGGAAACGCAAAACTAACCAACATATTCAGAGCCCATTCGGCTGTACAGGTACCCATTACTCAGAGTTCAAAATAATTTACAGCTTCCAGACAGTAAATTTGAATGAGAAAGTGCATGTTCATTTTCTGGATGTACCAGTTCTGTACTGCGATGCGAAATTTCGTCAAGATTAAATCAGCGCCATTTATAACAACGTACCAGGATATAAACATACTCATAAGGAAATATGAAATTTTAGCCTCACAAGTAGCAACTTCTCTATTTTTTTACAAAGGAAGGCTCTTAAAAGTATTACTAGATACGGAATACTGAAACGAAACCCTACTAATTAGGATCGTAAACTATTTGGCAAACATTAGAACTCTGCTCGACTTTTAATTGAACATTGAAAACTTTGCAATTATATTTGTTACAAGCTGTGCCCGTGACTACGTCTGCGTGGAATAGTGACATTGGCAGTATTTTTAATTTTTTTAGGCCAACCTTCTTTTTATTTAAAAATAGCCAATGTCCTTCTTCAGGCTCTAAAGTCTGTACCAAATTTTATCTAAATCGGTTTAGTAGTTTAGGCATGAAAGCGTAACAGACAGAGTTAATTTCGCATTTATAATATTATTAGGGATTGTTACAGACAAAAACAATTCAATCAAGATAACTATAAGTGGACAAGTTAGTGCTTTGATTATTGATTTGATTTTATCTAATGTACAACATAGGACTACCTAATCAATCGCTAAAAATATTCAAAAACAGAAGAACAAAATAGTCAATGTAAAATATTACACCTTGTTTTACAATAAGATAACTTTTTTGTAAACAAACAAACCTCATTTACCATACATGGCGGCTATTACACTTTTTATACTTCTATCGGAAATATAATTTTGTGGAAATCGTGGGATAAGGTGACGTGAAATTGTATAATATGGAAAACTAATGTTATAAGGTAATGTGAGGAAAAATTGTTTTTCGAAAATATTTCGGATTTTATGAAATTTAACGTAAAAACGTTTATTTACTAAATTCCATCTTGCTAAAAAAAAAACGGTATAGAGTATCTGCCACAATCTGTGTTGTAACACAGCAATAGTATTCCAACACTCTAAAACTCTCGTCAAATTTTGATGTAACAGAACCGACGGACAGCCGGCGCTATTATGGTATCGTTATTCGGACGAGAGCTCGGTTTGGCCGGTAACAAGTTGATGTTTAACTGGAAATCAGAAACTGTTGTTAGCCACAGTCCATGCGCTCGCAAAATGTGCAGCTAATTACTGTGTTATCTATCGTATTAGCTGAATCAATAGTACGTATAGAAAACTAAACTACAGTCGAGTACAACGTGGGGATTATTCTGGTACAACGTATTATGCTGCTAAAAAATTCGATGTACTATTACATGGTTAAAAATGTTCGATTGAATTTAAGCTCAATTTAAAACCGATAGTGGTTTCAAGGACCAATTACCAAGATAGAATGAAGCTCGCCTGGAAAATTTTAAAGAGGGATTTTTGCGCAAATAATCTTACACGGCGAACTTCTTCTGATATTTCCATGTATTTAGCTTTATGGATGTTTTTTAATATACCGGTTAAAAAAACAATTGTACGTAGCCCTCGTACATAATTGTTTTTAATATATACTTGGTTTTCTTTCTTTTATTTTATACACTTTACTGACAGGCTCTACTAGGGATCTTATATATATTTAAAGATAAATATAATATTTTTGATGGAATATCTGTTATGGTGTAACAAATACTTAAAAAGCATCTTCGCTCCTATCCGGTTGCACACATTCTCATTTTTACACGCTACCATATCCTCCCCACTTCCTGATACAAACACATTTTCGTTACCATTCATCCCCTTGTATTCCCCATCCTCCATCATAGAACTTGGTATATCTTAAACTGCGTCCAGAACAAAAGTAGAGATAGCAGCAGTAGTTGCAGGAATGGGCCAGCTCGACAGGATTGTGCCATTAGGTCAAATAGAACAGGTGTAAGGTACAGTATTTTATACTTTCCGTAGTCTATCCCATGCCTTCCTACAATCCTAATCCCAAACGTAATAAGTAATACCCAAAGTCGGGCTAATGCATCTGTAACTTATTTGAAGAGTGAGGTGTCATCAGATAAGTATTTTTCTCCGGAGTGTCATAGGTAATATGATGATGTGGTGCATGATAATCTTTTTTTTGTGACTGACTTGTCACTGTTAGGCTAGAGGAGGCTTTTACAGATTCACCGGGTTTGAGGAGGCAGAGCGCAGAGGGCGTCTAGCCTAATCCTCTTTGCAGTAACTAAGCTCAAGGGCTCTCTCGGGAGCCTCGGCTCGGGCCGTTACTTTAGGGTTATAAAAAGCATGATAATCAAAGAGTCGATGGTATTTTTTTTTATAATTACCTATTACTTGTTGCGGGTGTTGATACGTAATAGGGCCAATAAGGCAAGTAACTAATTTCTTTGTCTCCATCTACCACAAACACAGTAAAATATTCTTTCTTTACGAGATCAGATGAAATATCTATAGAAGTTAATAAAAGTTGTTTTAAAACAGTGAGCGTACTTCGTAAACAAGCTTTTTGATCGCAAAACTTGAGATTGCATTGCCTCGCTTTGGTTTACGATGGTAACTTAAGTTTAATAAGCCAATCGATTGGACAACAAGTTATTCGATTCAACAAGATAGGTACGTCAACAATGTATCTTTATAGATTAAACATAGTAAATGACATACACGAATATATATCAGACATAAAGTTATAAAATAATGTTTCTATGCAAATTATTGGCATAAGAATGTTCTGTCTTAGATTTATTAATTAAAGGAAACATAATCAGAATCAAAGATAAAACTTAGATAGATAAAATTAGGTACATAAAATAAATTCTAATGTTTCTTCCTGGGTGTCTTGTTAACTGGGAACAATTGATTAAATGTATTCTTTTTATCAGCATTAAGATTGAACTGAGGACTTAAAACTATATTACATCAAAAGAAAGTAAGAAAAAGCAAAAAAATAAGATTATAAGAGAGAAGTAAGTAAGAAGGAGTCCAGATCAAAAGTATAAAAAATATTAAGATGCGAGACAGAAACACAAGGGAGCCTGGAAGTTTTTTTTATTTACAAAACCATTTAATTAAATTGTCTTTATAGGTGAAGTTTGAGAATAAATCTAAAATTCTTACAAAATGATATATATATAAAAAATCAGACAGTCATATTTGATTAAATTATGCTTTTTATTAATAGTTATCTTGACTCTCTTGTATGTGCAAGAAATTAATAAGAAAAAATCAAGATAACATAGTAATAAATATAAATGTATATTTATACATATTACTACGTTTTTTTGGTTTTAGTTTTCCGTTAGTTAAAATAAGACTTACATCTATAGGTGTTATAATTAAACAGAAGATATTTTCTATAAACTGTCAAATTATTTGATCCTTCATCCTCTTACTTTAAACGTAGAACCATAATAAAATAAATGTTGTGCTGTTTGCAAAGTGAATAAGAAGAACGATAAAATATAATTTATCATAAGTTTAAGATAACTAAAGCATCCTAGACATGTCTGCCCTAACGACCACTTGCAACTCTTTCCTCTGCGCTGAAACGTTGCGAGCGTTTTAAATGGCGAAATAATCGCGATGCATCAGCCCCATGAGCATATGCAGCATGTACAGCATATGCGGAACATCTGCCTCGCCGAGAACATTGGGGAGTTGCATGTCTACGATTTGAGCTAATGTTTATTCATAGGGTCATTTAAATGTTCTACATATCGTTGTTTTACTATATTATTTTATTAATAAATTTTAAATCTTACATTTCTCAAATATCGAGTTAAAAACACCACTAAAAATAAAATGTTATTTCCACAGATTATTTAAGCAATACAGTCCAGTTAGCACCACGAATAAATAAAAGGAGTCAGCAGAGAAGGATAATTTAGATTTCTTTTTGATAATCCGCAACAAATATTCGTACGTAAGGAAAACATTTTTAACTGATATCATAGGAATAAAATTATGTATAAAAATTTAGGTAAAATATGTATACGTCTTAACATCAACTTATTTAAGGTTAAACCATTATCTTGATTTAAATAATGGATAAGATTACTAAGCGCATCTAATTATTTAATATTATATTGGTATACATATATGTCACAAATCAGAATGGTCATCGCAGGCAGTTCAGCAAAGTATCTTGTTATCTGAAAATGTTGTGTTTATCAATCTTACAAAGCGCCTCGACAATGTAATTTAATGTTTCTGCACTCTGCTCGAATCCAATTCTGTAGAATATTGTTGACCGAGTTATTTACGGCGTACATTTTGCATAAATAATTAATGGCACTCATGCGCCCCGGCGCGCATTCGATGAACTATTAATCTATGCAATTATGAGAAATATTATTTTCCTACATATTATAATACCTGCAGCTTTATATACCGTCACTATTTAGTACATAATAAAAAATATACATTTGTTTCTAATAGATAAATTCTGAAAATACTGACTTAATACCTATAAAACTATTAAAACGTAACGCTGGAAAATAAAATCATGAAAGGTTTTACACTTGGAAGGTCACAAATCTTAACGAATTCATGAGTTTTAGTGTGATTCTAAAACTTAAGTATGAGTTTCATTTCATAAGAGTTGAAAATATGAGACAAAATTACATTTATACCAATAATCCTACTTTTATAATATTATAAATGTGAAAGTTTATAAGTATGGATGTTTGTTACACTTTCACGCAAAAATTACTAAATGGATTTTAATGAAACTTTAAAATAATATAGCTTATAGATCAGAATAACATATGGGCTATAATGTTTAAATGTATTGTGTAAATTGTCCAAAATGTAACGATATGAGGGCTATTCTGGTGTGCGCTACAAAAACCGCTAGAATTCCACATGTATAATGTATAATGGAAATATTTACCTTAAAGAGTCCTACAAAAAATTCCGGGACACCATATATCTATCTTTTATGTGCATCCATTATCGCCAAAATAGTAAGCTATCTATAAATTATACGAACGGCGGAACGAAGTTTGCCGGGCCAGCTAGTTAGTACATAATTTTAACATTCAAAATGTTCAAAATACGGACGGTTTTGATATCAATTAGGACTGGCGATCCGACCGTATAGAATCGATTCTTAATGAAAAGAGAGAGGCCACCCTCCTATACTCATATTTCTTGGTTATTGCACTATTACCGGAGGAGCACTTGAGAAAAATTTCGAATTCAGAGCGTCACAGCGTTTTAAGTTGGAAGTGTTAAAATGGAGTAAATAAACATTTAGAAATAAATGTTGCAGTGAGTTACAGAAAAAATTACGGACAGACAAGTTAAACGAATTTATAATGCTTTGTCAATTGTTATTATACTTTCGTATAATTTACTTTCGAATAGATCGTTCGAAGTGTTTGAAACACTTTCACATCGTTTAAACGAATTAGCATGGATAGATTGATTACTTGTTATCATCCTAAGGATATTCAGCAAATGAATAATAAAATAGGTCAAAATCTACGTCTCTAAATATAAACGACATATAAGCTTAAAATACTTTTGAAACTGTTCATTCATTATTTTATTTATATATGGTTAACGAATTGAATTATATAAATAGTGTACTAGAAACTAAATTAAGATTGAAAAGTTATGACTACATTCTTAAAACTTATAAACAGCATATACATTCCTTTAAAATTTTTGTATATATTTTGTTCGTGAATATAATTGACAAAACATTGTTGAAACAATAAGCTATTCCTCGCTACGCTTGTTATTCAAAGCGCTAAATCGGAAATTGAATAGAAGATAAAGAGCTGCAGATTCACTTGTTGCTCGGGGCGTTGGCATGCGACACACGCCGTACGGCATGTCGCAAGCCAACTCGCGGTTGTACTTCTACTCGGTTTCGCCTCTTACAAATTTTGTTTACGGTTAAATTTTTAATTCTAACAATTTTATTTTAGCGAATAAAAAATTAGAGAGCCTTACCTTATTAAATCTTATTTAGCCAAATTACTGCTAGCGAATGTCTTGAAAACAGTTATATATAATATCATATTGAATTTGTCTGCTTTAATTAAATATATTTCTAAGTATAAGTAGAATTTAAGAATATTTTGTGTAAAATATTTAATTGTTTGCTTACAAAACGGTGGCGTCATGAGTTTCGATATCGAGTCGTTAGTTTCAAAAAGTAAATTATACGGACATGAAATATACGTAATCTATTTGAGGTTACTTGACTTTATTATTTTATTTTATTTTTCATTCGAAAATTATAGACTCGTACGTAATAATCACCTCACCGTCACATGTTTAATGATTTAAAATATCATGTTTTAGATCAAGACCCGTTAGATAATCATAGATACGTGCTTCTGCATAGTGTCATCGAACTTTATTTTAATCTGAGATTAAAGTATGAATGCAAATTATTAAAATTTGATAAGGAAAATTTACGCACTCAATTAAATAACAGTGACTGAAAGGTCACTGTTTGCCTTGAGGAGGCATTTACAGCTACACCGGGCTCGAGGCGGCAGGGCGCAGAGGACGCCTAGCCTAAGCCTCTTTAAGAGTAACTTAGCTCGAGGGCTCCCTCCGTAGAGGGAGCCTCGGCTCGGGCCGTTACTTTATTATTATCACCGGATTGGGAGGCCGCCGAGCTCTTAGGTCGCTTCGGCGGACGCTCCATGGAGTGACTCGGCTCAAGGGCCCCCGAGAGGGGACCTCGGCTTGGGCTGTCACTCGTTTAGCATTCCGATTCGAGGGTGCCCGAGAGGGCCGAGCCTCGGCTCGATCGGTAGCTATTATAGGATAACATGAATTTCTAGAGCTAACATTACTACCACTTCGGAGAGCGTTTGCGCTGGGAGAAGAAGTGGCGGAAGAAACTCCAGCAACGCTTCTATCATTAATAGGGGAGAAAACCCTGCCAGCTATGTGGCCGTATCGTGAATGTGATGGCCGTTCTCGCCGGCGAGAACGGTGTGTGGTTTTGCTGCGAAGTTGTTTTAACCTAGCCTGAGCGATCGTTATTGCATCGTCTCGATAGTCGAGTACGTGCCTAGGCCTTCGATAGTCTTTGCGAAACTTACCGAGCGCGATTGTTTTGTAGGTGGCGGCACCTACAACTAGAGAATTAGGGTGACCGGCGGCGGAGTCGAAATAGCGGCGCGACGCCAACTTCAGGTGTTGAGCTATGGTGGGCAGATCTAAGTCCACGTGTAAATCGATGTTGCGCACGAACCACGGCGACCCTGTGGCCCTGCGCAAAAATCTATTTTGGATCAACTGAAGTCGGTGTATTTGTTTCGGGGATATGTGCGCGAATACCGGACTAGTTCCCACCCTTTCCCCATAAGGATAGGATGGGAACGGGAAGAGGATTGGACGGGGAGGGGGTTAACGAGGATAAGGAAATATCCTTTTTTCTGCATTCTGCAACGCATTTACAACACGTTTGCTTGTTGCGGATGTCTATGAGTAGCGCTCTCTTAACATTAGGTGATTCGTTTCCTCGTTTGCCACCTTATTCCATAAAAAAAAACACTTCTACAGCGCTTTCTTAACACTAGTGCCGCCATATAGTCCACTTATTACACGTTTCCGGACACTAATAATGTGCAAAAAATTATGTTTTATTAATTTTTAATAGTTTCTGACTGCAACTTCGTCCGAGAGATTTACGCCTTCAAGCTTCTGTCTGTCAATGTTCATGCAAATCTGTTTGGCAAGAAACAGGCACATGAAACAGCTTTAAAATATATAATTTTTTCAAAAATAAAATATGTAATTTATCCGCTTTGATAGTGGATATTTCGCTCAGAAAACGTTACTACATGATCGACGTTATTATGATTAGACAATATCGATAAAAGTGTGTATCACCTTGACAGCACTATTTTTAACTCACACATAGATGACTACTAACACATGCGCATATGTATTTTCGTATCGTTTCCAATCTGTCATAGTTTATCTTGTATATTCTAATGGTTAATACAGATAAGTAAAATATTTTCATTCCATTCATCTGGATACTAGATATAATTTGCCACTTTTAGGCCAAAATTATTGCGATCTGGATGTTATACCATACAATTGCATTGAATAATATTTTAACTGAATACGGTACATGCTTTGTAGCGAACCTTGAATAATATGTGATTGATTAAAACGCTTATGATTATTATATTATTCCGAGTTTCATTGTTTTGCATGGCAGCTAAAATGCATTATTAATTTCAATAAACGTATTTCATGAGAGATTTTATTAATAATATACTTAGCTTGGGATTAGATGGCCGTGTATGAATAATGTCCAGAATATTATTATTATTACATTATAATCCAATGTAAGTAGAGTTAGGGTTCAGCTTAAGCTGGAAATTCTTCGGCGGGTGAAACCGCGAGGCTCATCTTGTTTGTATATATAAGAGAAGAAATTGACTGACTGATATATCAAGGCACAACCTGCGTTTGTTACATATTTACTGGGTATTGAAACTTGAAATTTTATACAGAGATTTCGATTATTACGTAGGCGAGCACTAAAAAATCAAAAGTCTAAATTGGGATTGACGGTTTGTATGGCGAACTATTTTTCCTATTGCAGAATTACTTGAACATTGATATAAACACTTTTCAGTGAAACCAATTTGGGGATTTTTAAAAATTCATACTTTAAAGGTCTAAAGTAAAAGACATTTGTAAGGAGTAAACTTGGCAGCGAGTGCAACCGCGGGGGACAGCTAGTTAAATATAAATGATTTAACAAATTATTAAAATAAATAAATTCACTGTGGGAGAAATATGTATTTTCCATATCGAGTCTTAAATTCCGTAATCTTATAACAAGAATTTAATAAAAGCCTAATTAAAGAATGTACGTAACTTTGTAATTATGCTTTATATACAGTGCAAAATTGTAAAACTTTTAAACATTTTGACCTTATTCATAAAACCTTTTGTTTTAATTAGCATTCTTTCAGTATTGAAAATTTCGAATATTCCAATTACTACATTTTGAAAATTAAAGATTAGATTTACGTGGTTACCATATTGGAAAAAAAATCTGCCAATTTTCTCCATACCATCAACTACCCTATTATTCGTTTATTATACGGCAAAGGAGAAGCCAGTGATGAACAAAAAAATCATTTTTTAGTGTTGGCCTACGTCATAACAGAAATATGTGTGCAAAACTTCAAGCCTCTTGACTTAGTAGTGTGCGTTGATAAGCAGTCAATCAGTCAGTTTCTTTTTTGAGACAATCTCATTAAAAATGCGTTGAAAATTGATTTCGACAGAACATGTGGAACAAGAAATTGTCTAGGGTTTAAGGCTACGTTTGCGAGACTGTCTCTATATTGCTTATAGCACACTATCTAAGCAATTGGGTTTTAGCTGAAGCTCTAAACGATATACAAGCGGCGCGTAAATCCAAACAAACGAGAACAATTGCCGCGGCACACGACCACTTCCGCCAACCTAACTAAATTGTGACGCGTTCATACGTTAAGGAAAACATTGTTTGTTACCAAGCCGCAGATGTGTGGGTTAATCCCCACGTTTGTAAATACTAATGTCCTTTATCATCTAAACGCACAGGTAAAGTAAAAAAGTAGCCTATCAAGTCATGACCATGACCTCATAGAATGACAGCGTGAAGTAGAAATATTCGTAATTCTGAGTTGCTCTTTCTTTTTTTTATGATAGAAGGTGGCAAACGAGCAAGCGGATCACCTGATGTTATATGAGCGTTACCCATAGACATCCGCAACAAGCAAATGTGTTGCGGATGCGTTGCCTACCTTTATTGGATGGAGGAGGGAGGATAGACAGGAAAAAGGATATTTTCTTTTCCCCGTTAACCCTCTCCCCGTCCAGTCCTCTTCCCGTTCCCATCCTATCCATTTGATTATCCAAAGGGTGGGAAGGGGAAGAGGACTGAAATTAGGCCTCCGGCACCTCACTCATCAGACGAAACGCAGAATAATACTTCTACTTCACGCCTGTTTTCTGTGAGGTCGTGGTATTTTACCGGTCGAGCCGGCCCATTCGTGCAACAGATGTTGTTGTTACGGGCTCTACCACTGTTAAAGATTAGATTTACGTGGTTACCAATTTGGAAAAAAAAGTCTTCTTCTTACCTACTTCCTCATCTTCCAACAATGTTGGCAACGCATCAGCTACTCCTCAAGTCATTCTTTTAAAATGTAAATTGGATTCATTCCCTTGGATCAGAAGGTTAGTTTACTTTAAAACGGAATGAACTTAAAAGAATATAATAATTTATATATAATATACTACAGTCACCTTTTCATAGAGGATGCAGTAAATATTTCTTTAGCATTCATTTCGCCTTAAATTACGTCGCCTCGAAAGAGAGCTCTGATGCCGTTTTGCATGAAAATATTTAAACACAAATATTTTGCGGAACAAATACTGAAAAATTAAATTCCTAGAAGGAAGGAAGGTATGTTTGCGTATATATAATATGTTATACACATGTTCGTAGATGCAAATCTTTCAAAAAATATTTTGAGTATGACATAATTATACTTTGACAAAGAAAGTATAAAATGTATAGTACTGATTGCCTCTCTAAAATACTATTGTCGATTAGCATAGTGATTAATGTGCAGTTTATGTTTTGTATTGTAGTTTTGGTTCAAAAATACCTATGGGTAGATACTCGTACCTAGGTATATTTTTGGAAAAGCTTTAAAACTAGCTGATCTGCTTACTACTAACACGTATGATGCTCTATAATTTAGTATTTTAAAATCCAAGTTTTCACACCAGACGCAATCATTACTTACATTTTTAATTATTTTTCTATATTTAATTTGGGATTTGAAGACCCTCTATTTTATCAATATTTAAAGCAATTTAAATATCAGTATTTATTATATTTATTTGCTGTGTTGATTTTGCATGAAGAGATAAATAATATTACTCTACTATTGTGTATACATTATTTCTTCAGCAGTGATCCTGTAATTTGAAGCATGCAAGTCAAAGTAGCTCACCTGTACCGGAGGCGAGTCGGACCTTTGATTGCAGATAGCAAATGTTTGCGCCGGCTCACGAAGCCACATCTATTATTCAAATAACTACGTACAGAAATTGGCTAGACGAGTAATTTTGTGAATATTACAAACGGGAGTACGCGCTGTAAGCAGCTTACAAGTTTCGCAAGGAATAACTTGGAGACACCCGAGCGGCCCTTGTGTATGTAAGTATTGAAGCTGAAGTCGACGAACTAGTAATGTGATAATTGGCGTTATTAATTTAATGAAAAGACCTATTGATTGCCTGCATTAGTTTCAATGAGGATAGTTTATCTTCAACTAATGATAGTTTATAACTCTGTTAGGGAAGAGTGTCAGTAATAACATTTTGCTATTTTGTCTCTTTTCATGTAACACACATATATTTAAAGTATTTATTTTATATATAAACACGACTTCACGATTAAAAAATAATAATACATATGTTGGAGAATGTACGCAACACCTAGAAACTATAAGAAGAAATATTGGAAACTCATAAACAGCAAATGGCGAAGATTTGAACCCGTGACCAAAACCGTGACGTAAATATTTAGATAAACAATCAAAAACATGTGTAAAAGTTAAAATTATTGAATAAAGATTAATATCTGAAGAAAAAAAACGTGAAATCTGAATAAAGTAAACATGTTACCGAGGCTTTGGTTTTGCCAAAAAAGGGGAAGAAGGATTAAAGAGGTCACGAGGCTGACGTAGTAGGATTACCTAAACGGCGCCGCGTCAGCCAATAAATGCCGAAAGAGAAATACAGATATCACTAGAACTGACGACGAGTCAGACAGCGCTCCGATATCTCGATACGTTATTAGAGCTGTTAGTCAAAGACTGAATTAATTATGTACAGCGCTGCGACTCGGGACGTATCCGATCGAATTGACATGATTGGTATACCTTACTTGAGAAGATACTTTAGTGGTGGAATCGTGATTTATATCAAATATAAATTAGATTAAATAGTTTTTGGTTTAGTTTTAATAGAAAAGTTAATATTATGTTTTAATACCACTTACGTCATGAGATGCGATTTTCAGTCATCTTGTACTAATATATTTTTTATATTTCTTTTTTTAATGAAGAAAATTAACTAATATCTACAGTCCATATTAATAACATTATCAATAATTTCATTAGCTATCATCCAGTTCTTTTAAATAAACAATAATATGACACTTCCAGACATCTAAATTTTCTTTTGATCTTCGCATGGATAGGCTTAGCCGACCGCGAACACGTCAATAAATCTGACACTTGTTAACGGAAACTCTTTACATTGTCTTCTACAGCATTTTAAGGTATAACAATTTGAAACATGTTTTAGAAAACTGACTTTAAAATATTTTACTGGATTTATGTACCCAATAAAAATTATTAAATAAGTTCAACAGGTTTGAAAATGAAGCGAAGGAAATGGGCTCCAGTGAGGTGCTACAGACCCATCCTTCCCATCATTTTAAGCACAGTTTAGGCACTGCTTCAGTTGGTGTGGTCACGCTTTATGTTCCAGACTGCGAAACGCGAGGTCTTGGGTTCAAATCCGACATTCAACATGGTATTATGAACATTACCTAACTTGTGATGTTAGGGAAATTGTATCGGAAGTGTTTATGTACATCCCTGCAAATTCTCTGTAAAGCTAAAATTTGCGGCGCGGCCGCGCCACGCCGCGCCTACAGTCTCCCTATTGATATTATACTTGGAATCTCTAATTAATACCCTCAACGTTCGTTAATATTAGATCATTAAAACCGCAATGTTCCAAAACTTACCTGCTTTCGTAAACTCGAAGATGAATAAACAAAGAGAACTTCACAGCCGTCGAACTTTGAACCGTTGTTGTACCTATGTCAGGCTCACGAGTTATCAACTCCCGATTGCAATTAAAAATTTACCAAAAGGATAAATTCGGTGAATCTTATGAAAATTAACAAAGTTTCGAGTAATGAGTGAGCGAAGATTTTAATAAAGCATCGCTAACTGTTAGTTACTTGAGTCA
The DNA here is from genome assembly GCA_000931545.1 of Papilio glaucus. NCBI lineage: Eukaryota > Metazoa > Arthropoda > Insecta > Lepidoptera > Papilionidae > Papilio > Papilio glaucus. The sequence continues at coordinate 409,772 of JWHW01033407.1, read as the reverse complement.
TGTATATTATGTATTACATTCAGCACTTAAAATTAACTGATGAGTAGATTTCAGAACTAAAATCATATTTTCGCTACGAGACGCTGTGCAATTTTATTTATTATTCTTACCCTGAGACTTTTTCTGTAGTCATAATAAGTAGCGACGTTTGTCACACGACACTGGATGAGAGAGGGAATGGACTGATTTTGAAGACGATTCATGAGGTCGCTACTAGTGATGAATGTCGTGTCTTGGCTAATGATCACGTATGTCATGTTTAATTGTGAGGAGGTGCGGTGATTGAAGTACTTTCATAAAACATTGCTCTTGCCTATATTAAGGCAACAAACCTGTATTTCTACCGGTTATACTTACGGTAACCGCACTTAACATTAGGTAACGTTAGCTCTATTGATTTATTGTTCCATACAAGTAGATCGAGAGAGATGTTCCGAGTTAACGTTTACTCGGTAATGTAATTTGTGTTATTAAATATAAAATGAATATGACAGTACAGAAAGTTGTTTCTCTATCACTGAATTTACATTTATACAGACCAAAGCGATATTTGCGGTCAGAATCTCCCGGACTACACCTAAGCTGACCGAGGCGCGCCGGCTACAAAGCTCTTACTTAGCTACGAAACAGACTAGTTTTTGAAACAAACAGAAAATTAAATATTCCTCTGCTAACTCAGTCGCAGTTAAACTTACGCAGTCCGAGAAAACGTTACTTTGAGCGGTGACATAATAAGAGCAAAAAATTTCAGGAGTTAATTCGCTTGCAAGGTCTTACGTTTTATCTCTATTTCTTATATAAATATTATTATATTCTTCTAAATGTAAATATTTTATTATTCTACTCAGCCAAATCACCATCTCAAACAACGGCGTTAATCAATGAGGCTTGAGACGTCCACTTTTGTACAAGTGACTGAGCCCGTGAGCAGTAAGGTCCTATAAACACAGTTATAGTTATACATTATAATTATAAAGACTTGCGATGGAGGTCACATCTTAAATATTTTAAATAATGAACCGCAACGTTCCTTTAATCCGTTATCCATTATGGTCAGCAGTTTTGTCTTTCTATAAGAGAACATTTACGGAAGAAAAAAAAAATGTTTTTGAACAAGTAAAAAACGAAAGCCTACGTATCCAATTGGTTTAACAGTCTAGTTTAATTCTAATATTAGATATATATAACTACAATTATTTACGGTACTTATATGAAACGTTTTCAAATGTTAAACAGATTAACTATATTAAAATGAGAGTAAAATAAACTTAAAGTAATTAGTATAACAATAGTGACGTATAATAACCAAAACAACAGTAGTATACAATTAATTTACATTCATTAAACAAATTGGCCGATTCGGTATGGTCAAAACAAAAGCAAGAGTTAGTACTTCAGTAAATTAAACTTGTACACGAGGCGCGTAAAAAGAATACGCGCTGTTATTCATATTACGTTACGAAAGACAAATAAAGTAAGGCCAACATGAAATCCAATTAGATTTGTTTTCACAATGTTAGATTAAGTTATTATGCAAAATCGACGGTGGGGAGATTTTTTGTTGTGTCAAAAACCGCGGGTCGGGTGAGCGCTTAAAGAAGAATTACTGCATTTGCTTGCAATTACAATGCCCGAGATGTGTGCAGATAAAAAATGTATTACACAATGTTATGTGTGTTCTCCCTTACTTCACTATCCACCTTTACCGTCATTTTATCGACCAGTTTTTGCGATATGATTTTTTTATCTTGTACAGTAGCTTCTCTCTTCTCAAACACTTAGCTACTAGATAAGGTTTATTTGTTGTTAAATATATTAAATTACGTATATCACTGTTATTCTATCTATCTAAGCATTTAAAGTCAATAGTAAATACGACCACATCAAAATTACAAATCATTGATAATAAAAAAAATGAAACACTTGCAAAATCAGTTCACATTAACCGCAAGGTAATGAGGCGTACGATCAGAATGGCTTCTATCAATTGGTAAGACGTCACTCTGGGCTATATACAACTTTCTGGCTCGTCGACGCCACCGATACGTCACCTTAAGAGTTAAATTAAGGGTGAAACCAATATGAGGAGGGTAGACGATTTCGCTGTTTGAGTCGACCTAAGTACTTTACTAAAGGATCTTTGGTTTTCAATACACAAATACGAATGTACATTTTACTAATATGTAGTTATAACATCAAATATCGGCTAGATATGGGGTTCAAATGAACAATCGTTTGACTGCTAATTAGGATAATTAAAGATCTCGCAGTTTGTCTTTAAGAAAAATAAGGTAACAACAAAACAAAGCATTTTACATAGGCAAAGAACATTGTTATAATTTGATATAATTATGTGTAATGTCGTCGACATCATCGTCGTCATCCATAATATCCTTATAAGTTTTATGTTACAGTAAATGTCTGGCATAAATATCTGATTTCATACTGGTAAAAATTTTCATCAACTTAAGAATAAGTATGCAAGTGCTTGGCAGATAATTTAAAATGTTATTTCTGTGTATATATGTACATATTTGTTGCATGCATATAACTTATGCAAAAGTGAGAAGCTAAGTAAACAAGGCGCCACATCCTACATAAAAATATTAAATTTAAATACAATAATATAATACACATGGATTGAAAATTAAAAAATCGATGAAAATAGTTAAAACATGTCATGTGTTCTAAGGAGTGTAAGGTGATGAATCGTTCATCCATTTCAGATCATTGATAGTCCAGTGTCTAAACATGCTTGTTCAAACTCTTTTCTAACATCGATCATTCCCAAACTCAGGCATATCGATTTACTCAGTAATATGAATATGTAATTAGGACTAATGTATTTTTTTGCTTTATAAAAAAATGTGTTCATATTGAAACAATTTAGGTAGTTTCACATTTACCTACATTATTAAAAATCTGTCACAAAATTATTGAACCCAAAACATTTATGTATAAGATACCAAAAGTAAGTAAGCAAATGTTTCTCAAATATTTAATTATCTTAAATTTTCGCTATTTATAAAAAGGTTGTTACTTTCCTCTTTTATTTTTAAAAATGTAAGAAAGTTATCACTTTAAGTTTTATCTGATATAAATTAAATAGAAACAGTTTTATTTCCAAGAACACTTTTTTTATTGTCTTCAAATATTTTTTTGAACAATAGGACGTATATGTAATGTTTATATCATTTTCATATCAACCCAGCGGCATATTTGGTATCAACTATTTTAATCTACTAATTAATACTTTGAATGATCAGATGGATTCAGTTTTGTACGTATATTTTGCACGAAATCACTAATTCGGTGCTGGAACTAAATCCCCGGTCGAAATTTTGCGGTGATATGTTTGTAATACTTTACGAATGATCCGTGCACGTTGGGTATTACATTTTAATAGAATTAACCGTAATTATTAATTATCCAGTGTAAAATGATCGGGTTATTATCTACACACATGAAATCCTACGACTAGTCTGTAATTAAAATTGTTATGTGTACTATACAAGTTTTAATTCTAAATAAAAGATTATAAGACATGTATAAAATAATATTGATTGTTTAACAGAAGGGTTATTAACGTTTATATTCTCAGTTGAACTCAAATAAGTAATTAACAATGGAGAAATTTATTAGCATTAGTATTTATACTTACTTTTTAAACAAAAATAAAGGGTTAAAATACGCTGTTCAGTGATTTTGATGAACACAAATAGTCCTAAATTTGGTTTAAATATTCTATGAGATTGAGACCATTTTGAATACAAACCTTTTGAGGAAGCTATTGGATTCAGAAATGTCAGATGAGATGTTCAGTGAGATAGATCGCTTGGTACGATAAATAAAAATGAATTAAATTGTTAAAAATTTATTTTTAAACATAACAGAGTTCTACCAAAATTTATATTATTATACGAGTCTGTTAATAGCCCTTAATTTGCCAAAACAAACAACAATATTTTTAACGTGTTTCGTTTCATGTATGAAAAGCAGCGCGCCAGTTGATTACACCCGATATTAATTAAACAAATAGAAGTCCGGCCGCAAGCGCGCCGCCGGGTCCATCCATGGTTACTATTATTGAAAATTGTTCAGTAAATATCTTGTGCAACAAATGCCGAGCGACTAATTAGTACCGGATACCTCTACGAAACAATATAGACGTTTATTTTACCTTAATTCCTTGTATTGGTTCAAGATTCCCGTAACCCGTCTCGAACGCAAGAAATTTCATAAGACGAAATGGAATTAATGGGCGGAATAATCTTGAGTCGAGGAGTACAAAGGTAACTTACTCTTCTATAAACACGGATTTGTCTTCGTTACTGAGCTGTTTAACATTGAAGTTGATATAATTCGGTTTAGTGGTTGGATTAACAAGCTGTTTCTAGTTCTTTACCTAGATGAAAGTTTAATAGCGACTGCAATAGCAGACAGAAATATCTGTCTTAACAAATTGGTTTGAAAGAGAAGACAGATTATTTGTACGTTTGCTTTCGATAGGTTATGAAATAAAATATTGTATGATTTTGATAAATATTTGATTACTTTTTTTTATTGTTAACTTTTTAGAATTACCCAAAAGAAATTTAGAAGACATATTTTTTTAACACTTGTGCTTAACTTTAGATTATGATATAAATATTATTGCGCGAAATAATTTTAATAAATCCAAAAGAACCCCAGAGCGGAGTTGTGGTTAAGCCTGGAATATCCCATATGCCCTTTCGGTACACAAAACTCAAATGTATTTATTTACTGTAGTCATAAAATGTCGATAAAGCGGAAAACTACCGCGTATAATCGTTTTTAATTAAATATATGCACGGGTTATTCGTTGCTCGTTTCCTACTGCACGTTTGCTCTCCAGCTCTATTTGTTTGCAAAAAAATATTGCGGTTTTTTATACTTTACCGATGGCGATCGCTTTGTTCGTATTGCGAGTCCAATTTATCATTGCTTACTATCGTCAACAAGTATCGTCAATCAAATACTTAGGTTCGTACATACAAAGACACATAAACACTCACGCCCGTAACCCACAGGAGTAGACAGAGTTTTAAGTTCATTTGTACGTTTATCCGATGATTGAGTCTTTACGAACATTCAGATTACGGTAGATTGGAACAAGTTGCCAACGTCAACGTTTCGTCCGAGTATGCCATGGGTGAATGAACTAATGCGTCGCATCCCTTGTTCACATCGACTCTTTACATCAAGGATTCTTGTTTACGTTTAGGAACGTGTTTATGTTTCGATATATGGATGTCTGGGTTTAAATCGTCGGGTGCATTTAATTCTGTTTCGCAAAAATCCCATAAGACTAATCATACCATTGATCTGATTAAATACACAATTCTGTCCCTGTTACTTAGTACAGGGACAGAATTATACTAAGTAGAATACTAGAATATCATGAAATCTTCTTGAAACTATATTTGATTGTGAAGACTAAGAATTTGAAGCAAAATTACACAATAATAAACGTAAATGCATTATATCTCTGAAGTAAGATTAAAATCTCTTTCAGTATATTTTATAACAAAGGGGTGCTAATACTAATTTAAATAGGCCAATTTAACACCAGCATAACCTGACCGCAATCCGCTCTATTGAAGCTTAAGCGGTCAGACATTATAATGACCAGGTTATGTAGGTATCAGTCGAAACTAATAACCCCAAGGGCCCTATAAAATTTGTCACATGGATGACCATCAATCAAAGTGAAGCGAACCGGAGTTGTGCACTTTAGTTTGAGTTTAAGGTAAAAACAACCTTGTAACATCGAAGTTAAGGTTAATTTTCGATTACAAGTCTCTCTTTTACAAGTTTTCTCTGTCGCCTACTAAATGTTTTCACGATAATTTTTAACTTACACTTTAAGTATAAACTTTATTATTGTATTTATCCATGCATCTTCATATATGGTAGATTAAGTAAATATTGAATCATTTTACGAAAGTTATTTAGTTGATGGAATACATCAGATTAAAATGTGAAATTATGATTTTTTTCAAAGCAAACAAAAACACTAATAACAAAGTATTTCAAGATATTCATAAGGTTGGCTCGAAACTACCATTTTACTACAATAGTCAATAAATGTGTATCTAATTGATGAAAAAGAATGAATGGAAAAATTTTAGAGACAATCCCAAAAATTGTTGCATTCGTTTACGACGTAACGCGGGCGCTCCTCAGTTCTTTCAACGAAAAATGAAATAAATGAGATGAAATTTAAGAAATAATGAGACATGAGAATGAGCTCACAGTATCTCAAGTTATCAGTAATCTGAGGATACTGTGAGCTCATTCTGTACAGAACGGGGCAAAAATAATAAATTAAAAAAGAGGGTACTTTGCCAGCAACTTTGGCATTGAGACGTTAAGACACCTCAGCCTCGCCGTGGCTATGAGCGCTGTAAAGTACTCGAAACATCGGGAACATAGCCTAAAAATAAACACAATGATATCCATAAAATTAGTTTTATTCCATTGTGTAATATTCCGCTAAATATAAGAAATCAGTATAAATAAATGTATTTCATTGTAAAAATCCGCTACAAATACAATTTCCATGATTTACATACACATATTAAAATTTAAATTAACTTTCAAGCGTAAATGCCTTTTGTGTTTCCGGAGCCAAGAAAGGTAATGTTTACCAGGAGACTGCACCTAGACGCCTCCCCACTGAGAGTTTTCCTGGCCCGTATTAAAATCCATTAACGGCATTTTACAGTATAAAATAACATGTTTCATTGCACTTTTATTTCAATTATAATTAAATTTAAAATGCACTCGTTAGTTATCATTAGGTTTGTGAACTCTTAGTAAAAATATGCAGAACGAAGACCTGCTCGTAGAAGAATCTCCTGGCTAGAAAACCTGTGTCTGTGGTACAACATGAGCACGAAATCACTACCACACTACAGGACTACAGTGCATAGAGACCAGTTAGCCACAATGATCTCCAACCCCCGCTTGGAGATGGCACTCGAAGAAGAAGTAAAAATAAATTGTATTGGTTTAAATCAACATTCGTAACAATGGTTATAGTAATGGTTTATGTGACATAATTCAAATTATTATATATCTTCCGAAAAAAGCAGATACGATTACGAGCGAAGAGCCCCAGAGCGAAGCTGGGATCAGGACGAGAATCCATATTCTTAAGGAGTAAATTAATTCTTAAGGACAAAATATCACGCCAGGTGTACGTAATAGACTCCTATTTTATACCTATTACATTTTTTTTAAGTGATATTTTTAATTAATCTATCTCTTAAAGTTACTTTAGAAGAAGCAGACAATATTAGCAGTAAACTAACCAACATAGACGTTGGCAAACGGACTGGCCGAAACATAATCACTAAGTACAAACAGTCTGAGGCTATCCGGCTACAAAGAGTCATTGAACAACAATTACCTTGAAGGCCCTCGAAAGGTCTTTAATTAAATTCTTCTCCGATGACGTCATAATTATAGCGCAAATTGGATTAAATCACCCTCTTGTTTTGTTAAAACGTAAGAAATTAATTTCTAACTTTAATTAAATCAGTTTTCAAACCAGTCGTAGATATTGATGTTAAAAGGAATGTGAAACAAAAATTCTATAAAATACACCGAAAACATACACAAATTCTCTTAAAAATCAACTGCGAACACTTTAAGTTCCTTTCTTTTCTATTACAGGATTAAGAAGTACAAGTTACACTTTTAGTCATATTTAGCTATACCTAATTAACAAAGGTAAAATTTTATGCATTGAGACAATACCCACTTTTTATTGTTATGGACTTAAAAATTTAGCCCAACGAGACAGATAAATTGGTATTGGGACCAAAATAGCTAAACTAAACACACATATAGTATCTATTAACCCTGACTTGGAAATATTTCTAGTAAATAAGTTCTTTACGAGACGTTACGCTTTGCTACGAGAAAAAGCGCTTGCACTGACTGTATTATTTTAAATTAAAACTCTATTATACGATATGCAGTTATTATCTACGGTTCGATGAACAACGAACTGTTATGTTCACGTGGCTCGCCAATATTAGAAACCACCGTAGCGGATAAATTTCAATAGCATTTAATGGTAATATACAGGTTGCGCTAGAAATGTGTACTGATTTGTATCAGTTGATATTGAAATAAATTTATTTTAAATTATATTTATATTCAGTTTATAATAAATCACTTAAAACTTACCAAGTCAAAACAAGAACCAGCAAATTTAAGAATTACTTTCATGGATATCTAAAATTTAATAAAATATTGGCGATTTTAACTCAGAAAGACAGCAAGGAGTTATTTTAATTTGCTATGATACTTTTATCTGTTTATTTACAACAGTTCATCAACATCATTATCGTCAGCAAAATGATTATCATTGTGGGACGTAGGTCTTCACCATAAATCGCCATGGAAATCGGTCACTTGCAGCCTTCACCCGATGGACGCTCGCCTTTACCACATCATCGGACTGTAATGCGTCGATCTGTACGTAGTCGCCATCTTAAAACGTTTTGGTTCAGCGGCCATCTGTTCTACGAGACAGCTGAATTAATAATTTTTTTGGCCAAAAAATACCAAAATATTTTTAGTTTTTAACAACATTTCTGTTAATTTTCTAGTTACAGATTACTTTTGTGAGCAAAATATAAATTTAATTATTTAAGTTTCATTTGAAATATATCTTTCTTATGAATGTTAAAATTTTAACTCGTATTTTTTTAATACTTTTTAGGTACATTTCGGATTGTTCTTTAATAAAGTAAAGATAATCTAAATTCGTAACCTTAATATAACAAGTCTGATTTTTCAATTAAAAAAAACTTCATATAATTTTAATATCTGCTTCTATCGTTACTAACTCTTTGCAATTGTGTGGGCTTAATACAATTTGCCAGTCAAATGAGTTTTCTAAAAAGCCGATTAAGCGGAAACTAAATCAGTTAAATTACTCATATTTATTGTGCATACGTTGTTATGGCAATTGAAAATATGTGGCAGGTATTCCATTAGGCATCAATAATTTAATTTAAAACTTAATGCTATCATAGAAACGATTAGAGATACTAAATTAATTTAAAGAAAGGAAATGGGAGTTTAAATACTGATCCTGCGAACCTGAACACTAACCACTTAGGGCAATGCTTTCAAGTTAATAATGTTTCAACTCTTTTGTACAAAGTCCTGGAGATTTTAGTACATGTAGGTAAGTTCTATAGCTCCGATTCTTGACCACGACTGCAATCTAAAGTTACACGTCGAAATTAGTTTAGTTAACAAACATGCGGCTTCTAAAATGCACAAGAGCTTAGTTATTACTTAATTACAACTATGATCAAGTTGTGATTGCTAAGACTTCGTCATGTCTTGTCAATTATGGAAATGGTTCTCTTGAGCGTTTTATTGGATTACCTCTAACCGTATTGTACTAGTAAATTGAGTACAGATGTTAAATGCTTTTTTGTTGGATTAAGGTAACAACTACATAATAAGTCATAATAAGAAATGACTCCCCTTTTAAGTCGTAAGCATCTAAATTAATCAACAGAAGAATTTTGGCTCTACTGGCCTCATCTATTTTAATTCTATTAAATACTCAAAAACAAATTGCTTATTGGAATAAAACTAATTTTACGGATTTTATCGCGATTATTTTACCAAGATGATACGCGAGGCTATTGAAATTAAAAAAAAATCTAATGCCAATAGGGAAGATGGCTGGGTACTACCACTTGCTTGGGATCCCGTGACTAATGAAATTAAATCTCAAACCAAGATTACAACTGCAAGACCTTAAGATACAGTACAGAAATAATTAATGGAAAATAAGTGGGTACGTTGGCATCAACTTTTGACAATGTGACGTCTGACACCTCAGTCCCCCCCGTGACCATGAGCGCTGTAAAGTTCTCGAAACGTCGGGAATCAAAAAACGTAAAATAAACGCGATAAAATCCGTAAAACGTACCTCAAAGGGGATGGTTTAACGTACCTTATAACTAAAAAGAGAACTTATTTTCATATTTGCCTTACTACTTATTAATAGCGTATATTTATAAAGATATAATACTTATAAAGTGATATGTATATGATGACATAATATGCTTAATTAGTTGTACAACAAACTTTATATACCTTTGTATTAAGTTGAATCAATTAATCTCGTATTTATTACCTGCAACAAAAAATCAAAGCAAAAAATTAGTAAAATTTATTATTAAATTATTTTTAAATAATAGTTGTAGAGCCCGCTACAACAACAACACGAATGGCCCGGCTCGACCGGTGAAATACCACGACCTCAAAGAAAACAGGCGTCAATTAGATAACAGGCCTTGTCATACTTCTCTTCCCCTTTTCTTCAATTTTTAATAAGGTAACGATGGGAAGGGGAGAAGGATTTCATCGGGGTATAAATAGGAAAATGAAATATATTTTGTTGTGTTTGTCCCCTACTCTGTCCATTAAAGGTAGGCAACGCATCTGTAACACGTGTGCTTGTTACAGATGCCTTCTATTATAAAAAAATCCTAAATAAATATAATCTATTCAAAATTCTTAATTAGCATATTTTTTATTATATATAATACATTTTAGCAGGAGATTAGTTGTTAACACAAAGACACAACACAATGTCATCCACACAATCAGCGGGAAAAGCTTATAATACTGGTATAATTTTCTTAATCATACAAGTAAATGTATAAGCGCGTTTTGTATTGGCATTCTCACAAGTCGACGCCGAGCCCCAACTCAAAGCAAATATTGTCTCAGTTACATTGTTCAAGTGTCGATTATATTACGTCGTCGAGATTCGCGACTTGCGACTCGGCAAATGATATTTTAGAATATATCTCTAAGGGATCGTTTCATTTTAATTTTAAACTTCACCTCGAAATTAATACCGCAATTTCATACGATTATTTCCATTCTAATACACTGTTCAAGGAATTTGTAAAATAATTAATGTACCTTTATATCCAAAAGAAATTGAACGAAACACAATAATTTCTGTATACTATATTTACGTTACAATTATTTTGCGTATGAAAGTTCGGGTTGCCAGGGTATTCCTCAGATTTTTTCCAACTTACTAACTCTTCTTTTACCAGAGATTTTGAACATTATTATTGGTTGCAGAATTTGCAATAGAAATAACTCGTAACGTAGCATACAACTGAGGTCACACTCGTCACGAAAGCTTCAATACGTTTTTAAGACCAAGTTATAATTAATTATTTTCTCCTCAATTTTAGCATTTTCATTATTCACGCCGAATAATTTATCAAGCATGTCTATTAATTATTGTGTGTCTGTTAGTGTCACTTTAATGTGGTAGTAACCAAAGTATGTTTTTATTAAATTGATGCGATGAATAGTCTTAGCGGTTATCTAGCCCGCATTAAATTATTAGAGTCCAGCCACAGACCGTCAAATTACAGTGCTTGTTAAAGACGGAGACGTAGAAATGCCGCAGCGTAAGATGCAGCCCTTTAACGATAAAGCCACCAGATGTCGCGCTCGTCGCTGTAATTGCGTTGCCTTTGTACCATTTCTAATGTAAGGTTGCCGAAACTGATATAGCTCTATCTTTAATCTGCGCGAAACTTGTCTCCGCATACGATGCGGGCGTTTGGCGCCGAATGTTGCAGTCAAACTCAGAAAACCGGAAAATGGAGTGATTTCTAGTGTAGTTCTCGCAAAGTGCGCATCGACTTGATGCTCATACGTTCTCCTAGGGCGTCCTCTACCAACACTGCCACCCACTTTTGCTACACAAATTTGTTTCGTTATTCTCTCTTCATTCATCCTTTCAACATGCCCGAACCACCGAAGCATACTTTTCTCAATTCTAGTTACAACATCCACTTTTAAGCCACACTTTTCCCTTATCATGGTATTTTTAATCTTATCATTCAATGTCACGCCTAACATACTTCTTAAGGATCGCATCTCAACAGCATGCTTTTCATGCCAAACCCAGTTCTCACTTCCATACATTAAAGCGGGGACTAGTACTAGTACTAAATAAAATATGTATATTCAAAACTGAACAACTTGTTTCATATAATATTTAAAAGCCAAGATATAAACATAAACGTGGTATGTCACTTGTATCCGGTCAACCGAGATACTCACGATTTCCGGTACTGCCAACAACACAGAAACGTAAGGAAACTAATCTCTTTGAGACAATACTCTGACAATATCTCTGGTTTACGACGGCCCCGCGACTAGATCTACAAATATTTGAACAATCGTCTCAGTGCCGGCTATTGTCTAGGTCAAACTAATTTTGAAATCCTCTGAAGCCGTAATTCAATCTGGCATTGAGATCATCAGTTAAATTAATTTGCTTTGGTTTTAATTAAACTTGTTTATCGGTCAAATTATCGCGAAACTCTAAGGCCGCTAACTGGCTTCGCCATTAAATTAATTATATAATTAAAATTATGTTGTATCATATTATGCACGTAGTATTACACATATTACATATTTCCGCGTTCGCACCCTTAATTTTATACTCCTGTTATATAAATTATATATTTAAGTTACTCTACACAAAATAAACAGAACTGAAACTTAAAGGACATTATTTCTACTGGGTAATAAGGGTTCATTTAAAAAAAAAACACCAGTTAAGTTCCGAAATCTTAGACTCCCACCACCAATCTATTTTTGCATATGGTCACAAATTACGTTAATATCTATTGTTGGCCCCACCTTGAAAGAAGACACTGATCAGAGAGCAATAATTATTAAGGAAGCTTCGTCTAACAAATAATGTTGAAAGGATTACCAGGAAAGGTTAATTGTCTTGAAATAGTTCTTTCGCTATCATGTCTCTCAATGGTTTAAAGATTGTAGATTTGACTTTTTATTAAAGTGTCATAATAATTTGTCAATGCTGCGCGATTATGACAATATTATAATAGCAGAATACAAAGCCTTAACATCTTTAAGTGAGCTTCTCCTTTAAACAATAAATAGCTTCTTTTCGTAGAAATTTTAATCACGTTATAAAGTTTCGTAACATTACAAAATAACGAACGATTCGGGCCTACGATCTGCCTTGCAGGTTAATACATAAGTCTTCAAATGTTATACATTAGAGGCGCTGGATAGTTTATGCGGAAAACTTGGCAGTTTTATTCGGTTGCGGCGTGGAGAGCGTTACGCTCTGGCGCAGCGGCGGGTTTCCTCGGGCCCATATATCACTAAGCGGAGCGCGTCGGCCACGCAGGCGCCTCTCACTATTAACTTTGATGTAAACTTCTCGTCAGGGGACCGCCGTATCGACTGATAATTGAGAACAGGGAATCGCGATTTTAAAGAAACGGATAACATCTCTTATAGTATTAAAAAACATGAGTTTTTATTATATTGCATTATATTGCAAATATGTTAAATGAAATTAAGATGTAAATATTTATTAATGAAGTTAACATTTTTCGTCACGGTACAGCAACTAATCACATTAGTACAGCTGTAAATAAGTCAGTTGCAAATAATCGTCTTACGCATCACTTAATGTAAAGTCATCTACACGGAGTATTATTCACATATACCTAATCGTGTCTATAATGCCTTTTCTTCTTTCTTTGTTTTGCACCAACGTCATGAAACCTGTAAATGCATACCTAACTCCTGTCACAATTTAACAATCACATACAGTTGCGCAAGGAATGTACCTACTTAATGCTATTTACTATGTTGGGCGGCGCGGTGCGGTCCCCCGATCGCACTTGGCGCGCTCGAACGCTAAGAGTCGACGCGTCGTATAAATCGCAAGCAAGAATCGTTAAATAAATAAATCAATTTATTCAGAATAATAAAAGGAATATATAGGACTTTTATGACAAGATTGTTCATCCGAATGCGAATAACATACATAATCAAATTTAATAATCAAAAACTAAAAAACCTCTAAAAATGTGTGCACTCGTACTTGTAAATAAATGATTATATAGCAATTAATTTTGTTTCACTTTTCTTTTTTGACAACCCTGGCACATTTGCGGCTGCTTGTGTAGAAGTACCTACACGGGCGGCGGCGTCACCTTCAATCAAAGGCGTTGCCCAACAGTATGATTGTTTAAACTCCTGTCTACGGAGTTTTATCCATAGTATGTTTAATTTAATGTGTAATTGTACGAAAAGTGTTTAAAACCTTAGTACCTAGGTACTTCGTTAGTGCCTAATTTGCTGTATAATACTTAGTAGATATTTATTAGACAATGATTATTTCATCAACAGACGGTAGTCAATTGTTGAACAAAGGAATAAAGACATGATATAATATGATACATTTATAGATCGCTTCTGCATCGGTCAGCGCCATGATCATTTATTTAACCGGCAACTACGTGTCAGCATCAAGCAGTTGATAGCTTCAATGAGTAAAAGGAAATGTTTATTCAACAAAGAAGATCGCAGTTGTCAATAAATTTTAATTAACAGAGCGACAGCGGAGGCTGCGTGTGTTCATTGTGTAAATTGAACGCCTTTGATCAGAACGTTGCTGAGTCTGATTTGTAATGGAATTCGAAAAATTTGCATCATTAAAAGTCAATTGAATTTACTTGTTTTAATTTTGGGGAACGGCGAACGCCGCGTTGGCCTTTCACAGCGCGCCCTCTGATAACGTGAAGAGGTATTTTATTATCTGTACGAAACTGCAATTGGGTTTTGTTTCTGATCGTTATGGCTATTTAATATACATGGCTTTTAAATACTGTAGGAATTTTTATGCATTGACTACGAGACTTTGTCTATTCAGGTTGAAAATTTTGCAAAGCAACATCCTTCGGATTAACATTAGATGTTTTACAGAAAAAAATTGTAGATTCCACTTAAACATAATTTCTCACGTTTAAATAATATTAATTATCAAAACATTTTAAATGGCCAATTTCAATTTTTATATTATATTTTAACTCACGATTGCATAACTGGTAATTTTTGTAATTTCGCAAAATCATTTTTCATTAATTAGATGAATAAAGTTAGATGCTACAAAAAATATAAAACTAAAACGTATAGAAATCATTCTTTTTTATAAACATTAGCACATAAAGAAGTTTAAAACATTTCCAATATAAAATTTAGAAAGGTATATACAAAGAAATTTAAATAATCATACTAAAATTTAAGCAGTGTTTAAACAAACAAGAAGTTAGAACGTATGGACTACACACGATAAGTTTCTTGGTCACGTTGATATTTATTAATTGCTGAAAGTCGTTTGTTTACTTAGCCGAAGTTACCTAAGATGCTTTCAGGTAGCAAGTTGCAAGACCCGCGCTCCATCGGGCTCCAACTTGAACAAACACTAAGTTAGTTTCAGTGGTGTTACAAACTACTTAAGATTTAGTCAAAAATACAAATACATCGTGGAGAAGAACAAATTTAGATAGTAATTACATGAAACTGTCATATATTTCTAATTAAAAAGTATTACTACTAAAAATTAACATAAGATTAAAAGAGCTTGTTCTTATATTTTTTCCATCGAAATTTCGATTTTATTTCTGTTTAATGTAATTCGGACTAAGATCTATATCTAAAGACACAGATTTTAAGTAAATTTAAAGTTATTAGTTAAAATTAAATTGTGAATAAAATACAATAAAAAATAAACTTTTAATAAAATGTATGTCCATAGTAGTCAATTGAATTTACTTACTATTTCATTGAATTTACTAATTCAAAGTTATTAGTTAAAATTAAATTGTGAATTTAATACAATAAAAAATAAACTTTTAATAAAATAAATATGCGCTCACACTTTTAATAAAATGTTTAAGTATCAATTTATTTATTAGATTAACAAAATACGCGCATCGCTCTAAAGAATCTAAAACTAGCTTCAGGTGTAAAACTTTTTTAATTTAAACTTCTAACAATAAAAAAAACTAACAGCATCAATTAATTCTATATAACTGAAATCAAGTTTCATAAAAGTAATAACGTCTACCTTTCCTAATCACAACACCATAACAAATGACTTACGAAATAACACATTATTTATCACTTTTTTTTGTTAATTATGAAAACAGGAGGTCAACAAATATCGGGTTTTCGCGGTCCTTAGTGACCAATGATAATAATTAACAATGTATTGTTCAAACACTGGTGTAAAGATCTCTAGAAATGTAGGTTAAAATAGAAATCCTATCTATACAACTAATTTTACGGATTTTATTGCGTTTATATTACGTTTTTTGAATCCCGACGTTTCGAGAACTTTACAGCGCTCGTGGGTCTCGTTGTCTGTCGTATATCTTATATACCATCTTATGCACCAAATAACTAAGCATACAACTGCAAGACCTCAAGACACAGTGAGCTCATTTTGCATAGATCGGAGCAAAAATAATTAATTGAAAATAAGTGGGTACTTCGCCGGCAACTCTTGACATTGGGGCGTCTGACACCTCAGTCCCCCGTGTGACCATGAGCGGTGTAAAGTACGCGAAGCGTCGGGATTCAAAAAACGTAAAATAAACGCGATAAAATTCGTAAAATTAGTTTTATTCAAATCCTATTTTAATATTATAAATGCGAGTGTATGTTCGTTTGTTACAGTTAAACTCTTTAACGACTCAACCGATCATCATGAAATGTTGCACGCACGTTGTCAGGGATACAGAAAATTAAGTAACTTTTATTCCGAAAATAAAACTGTTCCCGGGGGGTAAGAAAAATACATAAAACATTCATTAACAATATCGGTTGTCGTGGTAATGTTACATATTTATTTATAAGCGGTTATAGTTATTATTTGCCGAACCATTTTACAAAAAAATGCGTAAGAAGCCGCGCACAGGTAGTTTATCATACAAGTTGCCTCGGTTTGTGTGTCTGATCTATCTGAACGCGAAAACTGAAAAATTACTGAACTCATTATATTGTCAAACGATTCTCACCAATGGATAGATCCTCCTTATGTATATAATGATATACATTAGTATAGGTTTAGGTATAGTATTCATTAAGGCTTGGTGTATATTGGCTCAAATATCACGATGATTATTAAACAAGTCGAGATATGCTACCCCTGCGAAGCGTGGGCGGGACGTTAGTAGATAATAAATGGAAAACTAATCCGAGAAATCCGCACAAAATATCTTTGAATAGTAAAAGCCGAAACCTTGGTTATTGTTGCGTAGTAAATCTATCGAATGGCGCCGGTACCGCCATCTGTCTTAATTGAACTCTCCTATATGAAATATCTCACATGAATGTTTGCTTTTCTAGTACAATTTTGTACGTAATTTATATTTATTCGGTATTTTTAATTTAAAGAAAGACCAAATGTACCACATTGGACAATTTATTTTATTTATCTACTGCATCTTAACATAACTTAAAGATATAATAAAAAATAATACATATGTAGAAATAGTGGTACATCCAACAAATAGTTTTTTTGCATGAAATCATTACTTACAGATAAAACATTCATAACAGAAAACAGATTATAAGCTTTTCTACTCTTCTTTTTTTAATTCAGCATTATTAAAAAAAGAACGCGATTTTTTTCTTTTGTTTATTCATTTCTACATACTTTTGAAATTGATAAATTGTTTAAGAACAATTCATTTTTATATCACATTTTCTAAAAATGTTAATAAATTTATATTATAAATTTTATTACATTATTAAATGTTTGATTTATGTACGCATGTACAAGACGGGTGTTTTTATGATTAATAAATATAATTTAAAAAAAAAAACCTTCTTCCACAGTTACTCGTACCTATAATGAGTTAAATAATTAAACTGATTTCTTATGGTTCCTGTTAAGAGTCTAGAGCGGAGGTTCTTTTTACTTTTCAAACATGTTTCCCTCCATGATGTTGCTTGTAGTTGCTGCGAGTACGTGGTTAATCAGCGTTTAAAATTGAAACTAACTACTTTGTGTTCCGGCATCGCGCATCTCACTCAAGCGCAAGAAAATTTAAAAAGTTAGAGATAACTTGTGGAAATCACGTTTAAATTAATTACCCTTAAAATAATTAGTTTAAAATATCAAACAGTGGTAGAGCCGGCAACAACATTATCCGTTGCACGAATGGGCTGGCTCGACCGGTGAAATACCACGGCCTCACGGAAGACAAGGGTAGGAGACTGCGTTTCGTCTGATGAGTGATACGCAGGAGGCCTAATTCTAATCCTCTTTTCTTTACCTAATCCTCCTGATAGGGAGGAGGATTTGACGCAGGAGGGAATAAATAGGAAAAGTACATGTTTTTTTTTGTTTGTCCCCTTCTATGTTTGTTAAAGGTAGACAATGCATCTGCAGCTTGTTGCAGATGCCTATGATTAGCAGTTAAATGATATTAGGTAAACCGCTTGCTCGTTTGCCACCTTCTTCCATAAAAAGTACTCCTAAAATATGACTAAAGTAAGAGAAAGAGAGTAAGGTACAAAACGAGTATATTAGGGGAGGCACGAAAGAAGCACCAGTGATAGATTAATTAAGGGGCAAAAGGTTAACATGATATGGGCATGAAGGAGAATAAAATGGGAAGAGGGTATTTGGGTTTTTTGTCAACAGGGGTAATTGTAGCCTCGAAAACAAAGGTTCGTTATTGTTAAAACTGGGAACAGAACTCAGGACGTGCGAACTAGAAGCATAGGTGTTTTAGACACTAAGTTACATTCTTGTGAATAATTATTTACACTTTTCAGACCCTATCGCTTAGCGCTCATCAGAAATAATGGAGTATACATTATATCCGAGCTGACTGTATAATTTCCGTAGCAACTCGATCGCAAATCGCCGCGGCCGTGAGGCACTAACTAGTCAAATCTTTAAAAATATTGCTGATTCAATAAAAAAAAACTGATTGCTATCTCACTTTGATGTTGACGGAGGAAATGGGATCTGCTTCCGATACGCGCGAAAAGGGAATTATCTCCTTCCCGTTTTAGGGTCCCGCGGGTATAGTGGTAGAACCGCCATCGCGAATATTTTATTCGATTAATTGGTTTTTATCGTTATTCTTCTAAAAAACTACTTTTTGTTACATTGCGTGTCATTGCGCTACGTAAAATTGATACAAATAATTTGAATGGAGTAACAACGTTCGACGGAATATGAGAGCCGACTTTGATTTATATATGTCCACATAATCTTGACCCCTAGAATCGCCAATAGCGAGTTACGCAAGAGCTAATCCTAATATGGGTTTTACGATATAATAGTGTTGGTAGGGTATAAATAGATATAATAAATTGACCTTATAATTAAAAAAGACAGTTTTAGTGAGATGTTGTTAGTTTTAAATTTTTCTGCTTATATAAATTCAATAATTTTTCTATATTTATCTATATTGTGCTTAGTTTGTTTTGATTCATAGAATGGAAGCAATAACACAACTTTATGCCATTTTAGTTATAAAAGATGACTAGAGATAACTATTTTATCGTATGTAAAATAAATGTAAAAGGAATATAAAACGTCTAGAAATGTGTAAGGAACCCAATGGAATAATTGCAATACAGCTACCTATTACTTTAAATTTGTCGGTGATTGCTAAGAGGGCAAAGCGTCATATCAGGTTGAAGAGCCCGGTGTCGACTTCTGACCGCTTGGAGTGCCGATCTAATTTGCTAAATCGGGGAAGCATATGAAATATAATCGATTCAGCTCACTGGGAATCTTTTACGCGTATTTCTGATCTTCGAACTCGTACTGTCTCGCTATTTAGAAATAGATTGTATCTTTATAATTATGTTAAAGCAGTTTAATGCAAAAACATTTTGTTTACAATGTTATAATAAAGTTATATTGACTTAAAACAAAATTAATATTTATTTTTCTGAAATCGATTGAATTTTATAATTCGAACGACTATTCTTCAGTTTAATATTGCCATGGCCAAATTAGTAACTTAAAAGTAGGTGCAAAGATTTATTACTGTCAATATCTATCGGAGTACTGTCTGAGTTCAAATATTTTAACATCTTGTACGTTATATTGCTTTGTTAGATACTTATAAATAAAAGACTCTACAGGTCGACATAAAAGATCTTGAAAATTGCATTAGAGAATATTATAAAACAAAGAATCTGTGTCAAAGAAAAGGCCGCTTACAATATTAAATCAAGTAGTACTTTATAATTTCTGAATGTTGCCATATTCTTTCGCTATTTAATCGAAGATACATAAAATAACATTGCAAACAAAGTCAGTTATCCCAGAAAACTAAAGGCAAAGGAAACTAAAACCAAACAAAGGAAAAAAAATCTGGTATTGTAAAAATACGTTCGTATAATTTCGTTCCTACAGAACGTTTTCCTTCGCTATTTCCTCTGCAGTCACAGGTGAGATTTATCTTCAGGTAATTGGATAAAGAACGCCTTGGCGAGAAGTGATACGAGGTGAAAGAAGTCGGGGGAAGCGGTTAAGGGATGACGAATTCGGATTAGGCTGTTATTGAAACAAAAGAAAAATATAAGTGTCAATTTCCGTGATGAACAAATATTATGTAAGAATTAGATATCGAAATCAATTTTTAAACCATAGTTTAAGATGCTAAAAGAAATAATACGAGTATAACGATATTGTTGATGGTATACTATCAATAATAAAACTTTGAAAACGATGAAAAAATGATGTTTTGTAGTGCTTTAAAAAATTGAATTATTTTACTTCATAATGATATATTATTTTCTCTATGAATGGATACACGTTGTCTGGCAACAACTATGGACAAAAAAAGTGTACGTATACACTTATGTACGCACGTAAGAAGTTATACTTCCTTACCATAAGAAACAATAATATAAAAGCCTTTGTTTGTAAAAGAAAGACATTAAATGCAATTGATTACGGTTTTGCCATGGTAACACCATTAAGTTGGTGTCTCTTTTATGTGTCGCGCATCGTAACAATTTACTGTGATAATCCTTCCCATTATAATTTCAATAAATATTTTACAAATAAATATTTAGTAGAAAAATATGAAAATTGGTGGTATTTACAAAATTGTTCTGTTGTTTCTGTACACAATGAGTAACTTTTAATAAGCCTTGTTACTAATTTCTCAATACAGTACATTCAATATTGTGAGTAAAATAATGTGGTGGACAGAAAAAAGAACGTGCCTCGCCAAATTCTAAGCAAAACAAATTGACACAAATACACAACAAAAATAGCAAGGCCGAATTATTAATAATAACACGAGGGTGTGATGAGTGATTTAGGAATATATTTACAAAGTGAAGCCCAAACACGAAAGGGTTAGCGTGGCGTAAACCAGGAGCGGTGAATAATTCATACAGATTTTTAAATTACCTTGACCATTTCACGTAATGCGTCTGTCAGCCTCTAGCAGCAGAATTCGGACCAGGTGAATTTAACACTGAGCGATGCTCAAGGCACTTATATTAAGCACTTGGCTTCTAAAGTTTATTTTTAACGTCTTCTGTCGCAGTTCAGGATAAGAACGGGCCCTGGAAATTAATTCATATATTATTTTACATCGAGATTAAGTACTTACTGAACCGAAATATTCATAGAACTTTAATAATTGTAAAAGATGAATTTTTGATCTTAAGATTGGGAATTTTCTGCGCAAAAGCGTTAAAAGTTGGTGACGTTTAAAGCGATTTTTTTCAAATTGGACTGAATAATATAATGCTTCTATATTAAAAACTGTTATTACTGGCTCGTGAAAAGCTGTAAATGTTCTTTTAAAGCTTAAAGCAATATGACGATCGTCGGGTTAAATCGACAGTGTAATAGGTAACCAATTTAGTTGGAACCGATGTGGATATTGGTGTACTTTTTTGAGCGAGCTTCGAGTTTGCTCGCTGGAATTAGTTTACGCCGACGTTTGATCGGATATTCCCTTAAAGAAGTTAAGCGGCGGAATACCGGATAATTTGTACAGTATTTATTATACAAACAAGTTGCGGAGACCTCAGTGTATTTTAAAAGTGAAGTCGAAATTCTAAGTGATTTTTGATTAAATTTGTATTGAATCTACGTTTCGATTATGGGAAATTCGCTGTTTTCACATTTCTAACTATACTCCGTGCGCTACACATTCTAATAAAAATGATTCGGGAAAATGCCAATACTTTTAGTGTTTGTGGAAATCCAACAGTTAATGAAAGAAAGACCTGTTTATTGATTATGACATAAAAATTGTCGCTATTGAGTTCTTAAATCCTCAGTTCCGATTCCTAATTCATCGACAAATGAGTAAATAAATAGTACCGCAAACGTATGTCTGCTTAATTAATTTATATAATAAAGTGTAAAAAATATAAGCATTGCTCTGCTCGGCGCTCGGGTAAATGGATCTCCAATTATTTCTTATGTTGAATATTATATTACCATGATTAAAAACGTTAGATAAAATATAGTAAATATAACAGTAAATATAAAATAATTTAGAACTGAGACTTAGCGGCAACAGCCTTATTGCCGGCCGTGGGGCAAATTATTTTTCGCTCTTTTTTTTCTGTTGGCTACTCCCACCTCTTTCCCCAAAATCTGATAAAACTTCCATTATTCTCGCACAACTTTTATTATTCTCTGGTACAACTTTTATTATTCTCTGGCACAACTATTATTATTCTCTGGCGCAACTTTCATTATTCCCAAAAATATCAAGAAACTAGCTCAGGGAATACGCATTGCATATTTACGCATTGAATGGCCATTGGTATTCCTTAGTACAACATGGAATTGAGCAGAGAAGTCGGATGTATTCACTACAGTATTTCTCTTAAAGGTTTTCAAATTTGTATGATATCGCTTTCCAGCCAGAACAAATTAATTACATACATGACTCAGTAGTTCGTATTGTATATGCACGTTATTTCAGGGAATGTACACGTTTTGCAAAGACTTTGGTGTTAATGCAATCTATGATTCAGCTGCTGTAATTATTAGGCAAAAGTGGTTATAAATAACTACCGCTCTACCCCAAAGTGAGGATGTTTGTTATTACAAATTATCATGCTTATATGAAAAAGTATTTGTGAGTAAATGAAACGCTTTAAATTATTTTTTATATAAAGGACCAAACAATTCTGTCTCATAGTTGGACTATTATGTAGTTGGAATACCTATTCCGCGAGTAAAATAATTCCAAGGAAGCAAATAATAAAAACTCCAAACAAGTCCACACGAAAGGGGGAAAAAAGAAACCGACCGACGGCCAAGAGTTGGAAATCATTAAAAAGGTAAATATCGTAAACATATCGAATGGTAAGCCGTGTCGACAGGCCGGGAAATAAAAAGAGCGCGGTCCGGGAAATGGGAGGGGAGCTGGGATGTCTTTAGACATCGCACACATAAACATTAGACCAATTTCCTTACCTGGGGATTTATGCGCTGCCGCAGTACCCTGTTTTGTTAAGGCTTTTTGTCGAGTTTTAGTTGACTACACAATGCTTTCCTTTGTTCCATATTTAAACGAAACAAAACACGTATATGTCTTTGGTACACAATGATATTACACAATATCAAATCAAAAATATAGGTAGAAAAATTGATTAAAGATTTCAATTTGTTACGTTGGCAGGGGGCGTCCAAGGAGACCTTATATCGAGCAGATTAGTGACATACTAAAAAAGGCGATATAAGGAGTACCCTTAACCGACGAGCATAAATGCTTAAATGTATGGATATAGAAGAAGCTAGGGAGGTGGTGCGGATCGCGTCAAATGAAAATCCATAATATTTGCCTACCCCTCAGGGTTACGCGCGTGAACGTATATTTATTATATGTTATTAATTTAATTCGAACTACGGTAAAATAAGTAAATGTCAAAGAGATATTACTCATATGTGTATAGTATGAAAAAAATGTTACAGTTAAGTTACATAGTATAAGATATCATTTGCTTCACGCGTTAACACATCTACCGACACCTAGCTTTCAATGAAATTATAAAACGAATTACAAACTATTGTATGTTATACTAGTAATTGTTCTTGCTCAGGAATAGTAGGGAAATAATAATAACATGAAGGAGAATGAAACTTTATACAATGTAAGTGTAATCAATGTTGTCACATCATCAAGCCAGCGTTGGATCTTTGTTGCTGAAGCGCATGCGGTAACAACACAAATAGAGTACAATTAGTACCTCTGTACCTAAACGTCCGTACACTTCTACCGCTCAAAGTTCTTATCTCGGTAAAATTTTTACTGTCAACTTGTTTGAGCTGCTGAAAATTTAATATGAAGCTTGTAAACGTGAACGTTTGTTGGGCTGAATACATTGTTGGCTCTCTTAACTTTGCATTGCGCGATCTACTGTTTGCATATTTAAACTTTAAAAGTATTTAACGTTATAAAACTAACATATAAGTATAAATGTAGTTAGTAGAAACGCTATAACGTCAAAAAAAGATGTTAATAATTTTATTCGTTTTTATTAATGTTTAATTTGACATAATAATTATGTGACTACTTGTGACTCGTACGAAAGATCAACTAGTAGGTCCAATAATAGCATTTGAGGCATTTTGACAAAAACTTTACCTCAAAGTGAAACCTTTTATGCCATTAGCTGCGTGTTATGATCGAAGTCATAATCAGCTTATATTGTAGAAAGCTCGTAAGAGAATATTCACTAAAACCTTTTAAATAATAAAAGCTTATTAAAATCTGACGACATAATGCACGTATCATTAAACGCTTACATTAACGAACATTATATATTCAAAAGGTACACTGAACAAGTATTACGAAGGTGGTTCTACGAGTTTAAAGATGAGTTGAGAGATGTAAGACGCATTAAGAATTAAAAAGTCTTGGAAGATGTGGTGCGCTAGATATACAAGTTAACAAAGGAAGCTTTTGTAACATTGAGAGGAAAATATGCTCAGCCTTTTAAATTGTTAATCCCGAAATGTAAGCTTCGTTTTAGTGAGTAGTTAAACTAAATTCAAATAAGAGCAAAATGTTAATAAAGTGTGGACCTAAACCAACAGCGAGCGGAATGTAGGAGAAAATTCTCAACTGTGTGTTTCATTTTAAGTTACAGACTTCTCTATTATTTAAAAGTAATTTGATACTATAAATGTAAACATAATGCGTCCCTTTTCTAGACATACAAACCGTTAATACGGGTAAGGTTTTTATAAGTTCTCAAATGTTGGCGTTAGTATATTTAATGATTGAAGGATTAAGTCGTCGTTGCGACCGGAAGCTAGGCGTCCGCGCCGATTCCAGTCGGGATTGCCGGAAGTCTTGCCGCCCGGCCACTTCCGGCCTTCGCGACGATAAGTGGATTTGCGTCCGTTTGTTCTGTATTTTTAATTGTTGTTGTGACTCTACAAATCTCTTGGAATTTCTAAACGGACCTTTCTTACTCTAAGCCTCTTCCGTCCCCGACTTTATCCAGCTTTATGAGTATTAAAATTATTACAATCATGCCTAACCCTTTGAAAATTTAAATAATGAAAAAACAGAAGAAAATAAAATACAAGTAACAGAACGAGCCTACTTGAAATATTATTTTAATAGTTAAAACTTTAGTAGATTCAAATAAATATTACAAAGATTACCGTACGATTGATCGAGTAAATCGTGCGGTAATCAAGTACAGCGATTTGAGAGTATATTTCAATGAAATAAAATTTGCCAATGTCAGGTTTCGAATAGTGACCTAATTAGGTTCGTGATACGAGTTATACATCTTATTTTATGGTCGGTCACAGATGAAGAATCTTGGATGTATGAGTGTCGATGGAGATATTAATGATTCATAATATTGTGTTAACTTACATGAGAACAATGTAAAAGAATAACATTTCACCTCTTGATCCCCACGAAACAATGTGGCTAACACAAAAACTTTTCTGTTTTCGAAGTCAGTTAAAAAGAGCTATCGTCATCAATTGTCACCTGTAGGCAATAAGCGGGAACAATAGCACAAACTTAGCAGTTAGAAAGGCTCTTTTATTGGAAAACTTTTTGTGGCGATATAAGGAGCATGGAAAATAAAGTTGTTGGACGTGGCACAAATAAGACATAACGGCCGGCCGATAGCGGCCGCCAGTTGTGAGCGCGTCGATAAGATCGAATCACTTAAGGGCTAGCATACACTACTTACCTTTTTAAAATATTATTTCTTACATTATTTTTAACGTATAGTTTACTGAAATTTATTGAATGAGGATTATCTGTAATTCTATAAACTAAGTTAAATTGTCTCAAACTAGCGTCCATTTTTTGTTTATACTTACGTTGTTTTAATTTCACTAACACGCCAAATTCATAGATATTTTATCGATCATACACAAACATGGAATAACATGGAAAATATTATGTAAAGTTGTATTGTTGACTCTATGTTTAAGAATGAATTGAAGTTAATTCCATGCGGACCGGTAGACGTGTCTCAATATGGCACATAATGCAGATAATTATTTTAAAAAGTTTTACGAAAACAGTTTTTTTTTGTTAATTTGTGTATAAGTCGGCCGATGGACGTTAGTAAAAAAGTCTCATTGCTAAAAATGTCAAAAGTAATGGAGCACCGGGATAAATCCGAGCGTGCTTTTAAAAAATTCCGTTTGAAATACTATCCATTAATAAACTCTGTATGAGTACAGTCTATTGGAAAAATGTTTTTTTAGTTAAGTCAAGATCGATGAGTGACTATAGACTATAAGTAAATGAATTATTTTAGCAGTCTTAGTTGCTTTTACCCGATTGACCTAGAAGGAGGGTAATCTTTTTTAAGACGCGTATGTATATACATATTCATTTTTAACTATTGATCCGCCCCGGCTTCACCCGGGTCGCACTAATTATCCGATCGCTATCAAACGTGAAAGGATCATCGGCTAGGCCAATCTGCAGGTTTCCTGAAATTTCAATGAAATCAATCCAGCCGTTTCTAAGTCTAACTAACATCAGTCGGAACATACACATCGCCTTTTATGTATATAGATTGTATTTATGTATGTCCATTCCATTGTGACCTGCTGTAGTCTAAACGGAAGGACTAATTTTAAATAGTGAGCTGTCATTCGATTCGTATTACCGTATCGGCTGCCCTCTGAGCTATGGTATCCCAGCTCTTTATAATAATATTATGATGAATGATGATATCAGTTAATCGGGTGTTGTGGTTATATAAACTTATACACTGGTACTAAGTAGTAGTAGAAATAGCAATATTAGGTACCGAGACTCAAGCTCGTAACCTGTCCCGTGAAAGTTTGTACGTAAGCATGTTAGAAACAGATATTAATTGATCGAACGCCTTTAAGATTCGTGGAATCCGGCTACAACATTTTGTATTAATATTTCTTTTTATCGTCATCATGAATACACGAAAACAATAAATTACCAAAATGACGCGATATTCGATATGCAGTAACAATGTATATACAAAAGCGTTAGTAGAGTATCATCAAAAATTGTTTGCATTGTAATAAAGCTTAAATAACACAGCGGAAACATGCAGCGTACGCTGAGCGCCCGCGCGCACGTACAAACAATTCTATTAATGCATTGGTTCATTAACTAGTTCCCGGGGTAATGTTTCGACGTGGAAATGGAACATGTGCAACTGTGAGATAGACGCATACGATTCTATGAATTTTAGTAATATCTAAACAACGTAGCCTTTAATTGTTATTATTGTATTTCGTTCACTGGCTGGCGCACTATGATTAGGCACATGTCAGGTCACAATAAAAATTTATATTTTTAATACGTACGTATTATAAAACGACATTTTATGCATTTGGTGTATATGTGTGTTCTAATATTTTCGACAAATAAGAATATATCGAATTTTTATCCAAATGGAATACTGGACAACTTAAGTTTTTGGTAAGCAGTGTTTGGCCAGCACTCTCTAAACAGTTTGAGTCTTTAAGAAATTTGCTATCCATATTGTTTATTTTAGTTTTGAATGGTTCGACAGAATAATTTCCGTTCCCGTCCGTAGGTAAATTTCTTCTAGGTTTCTACATTCGTCACAACCATTCCTTGGGCGGCAGTGATCGATTAAAATCAAATGGATTTCACTGTATTAAATATAATAATGAGAATCGATTGACATCACTGTAATAGGCGCGTGGTGGTATAAACAACGTGAATAATTCCTTTCAAAAATGTTGGGTTATAATCGCGGACTTTGGAATAAAGAATGGCTTAACACAATATTACAAATAATTGTGGGAAAACGGCCGTGAGTTTTGTATAAATTCAATTAGCAACTTTTAAGGTAAATTACTTTGAATTTACAATTAATTAATTCAGCTTTAAAAGCCGCATAAGAGATCTCTTGCTCTAATTGCGCGATAACCGAACAATTGGAATTAAATATACGGACGTTACAACGTTGAGATTGTTTTGTGTTATTAGATACAAAGCAATTTCGTTAAGCATAATGTCGGTTATTGCCGATTCTACGTAATGCCTACATATTTATCTACGTCGACCACAGCACGGTTGTGGTCTTATTTCCATAGAAAATATTTATATTTCTATTAATGACTTACGGCAAAGAGCATCATTAAAGAGCTCATTTTTAACAAAATACTTTTTAAAATTTTTCTTACAGTACCTACCTATTAAACCTTTATTGATATTTTTTATAAAATAATAGTCATTATTTTCCTCATATTCCTCGTAGTTTTCGTTATTCCTCGTACATTCGAAAGTGGCCATGCAAGCCCACTTGAAAAATTCACCTGTATATAGACGAGAGGTCCATCGAACGACGACTGCCGTAATTCCCAAGTGAAACGGAAGGTGAACCATATATCGGGTATGGATTTTAGGTAGATCACTTTTCTTAGAACTTATTTATAACTTGCTCAGACTTTTGTCGTCCATCAGCAACTGATATTAACAAAAAATCGTTTAAAATAAAAAACGTGAACAAAAAACTTTTTTCATCGTTTAAAAACGAGTCGCCTATAAAGGTTAATTATATCGATAATAAATTAATCGACAATTCAATCAAATTATAACCGATACTGGCGACATAATAAGAGGTGTAATGTAAAGAAAATCGACATCGAGTCGGGCTGTTCCAGAGCGGGAAGGATGACGGACGGGCGGCCATTATCCGGGGGGCGTCGGTTATTGCGGCCCAGGTCGCGACGTTTATATTGTAGGCCAGATAATGCCTGTTATTTAATGTGCTGCGACGTTACTACACTAATATTTAGGAGTTTTTTTTCTCATCCGCGACGTCGCTTCTTGTTAGCGCTGATGAAAAGATTCATAAAATGTTTTTATGACAAAAATGAGTCTTATTTATTCTTTATACCAAACCCAAAAAACAAACGAAGGAACTACGTTTGTAAAAGTAAAGCAAAGAAGACATTTTATAGAGTAGAATGAGTACAATAAGAGCTAATTACATTGAATCACAAAGTGGCGTACAAAGCTCTCTTATTATTGAGAAGTAAATATTTTAAAATAGCGAAGTTCATGAGTCTAGTATAATGGCTTTCATTTCATCAGTCAGAGGCAAGCGGCGCCGGCGTGCGGTCGGTAGTGCTTCTCGCGTTACCTGTTCAAAGAGCTCGGTTAATTTGATCCCCAAATGGTTTTGAAACTACACGAGAGTTTAACCTATCGTTTGTGATGTGTTTAATGATTTTAGGGATCGTTTGAGCTGATGTATTCATTTACCGCTAGCATAAGGATTTCACTTGTCACGTATGACTGTTCACATTAAAGTATCGTTCTAATAGCCTGAAAAGTCCTTTATACCATAGTCGCTTAGTTTTTTTTTTTTTTTTTTATGGTAGTAGGTGGCAAACGAGCAAGCGGATCACCTGATGTTATGTGAGCGCTACCCATAGACATCCGCAAAAAGCAAATATGTTGCGGATGCGTTGCCTACCTTTAAAGGTCAGAGGAGGGATAGAAAGGAAAAAGGATATTTCCTTTTCCCCGTTAACCCCCTCCCTGTGCAATCCTCTTCCCGTTTTCATCCTATCCTAATGGGGAAAGGGTGGGAAGGGGAAGAGGACTGTAATTAGGCCTCCGGCACCTCACTCATCAGACGAAACGCAGAGTACTTCTACTTCACGCCTGTATTAAAAGAAGAGTCAAACTCGCAAATATTTTCTCGTACTTATGAGAATGGAAGAATGTCACGTGACAAAAAGAATTTTAGATATGAATGTAGAGGTATATATCGGTAGGGGTAGGCCTAAGAAAAACTGGATGGATTGCGTGAAAGGTGATATGATCAAAATGGGACTGTCAATTGAAATGACGGATGGGACGGCCAGGAAGATGATGACTTACTACATCACTTAGTTTAGTACACCATACAATTTTTTTTAAAAGTTACAAGACAATTCCATGGTGTTTTTAATCCTAAAGGCAACATGTTTACAATATCGAATATTATATACTATATATATTAAACATAATGTATTGTACAAGTATTGAATCTTACAACTAAGATTAAGGATTATCTTATATTAATACACCATTACCGCCTTTCTAATCTAAGTCCGACAGTAAAAAGAGTAGAATTATGTTCCGACGAAGGGATCAAGGAAATTTAATACAGAATAATTAAAATTGTCTTAAACAACATCCAAGGTTACAAAGACCTAAACCCTCTTTGTTTAATGTTTTGGACGTAAACTAAATAAATAACTTATGCCATAAATGAAAGCCGTGGCTTTAACTGTGTTGTTTAATTTATAATTGTAACATATTTTATAAATAAATCGGAACATAACAGGTTATAATGTAATCTCATAGTCTAAGTTATACAGGCGCAGTATAACGTTTAAATGTTTATTAAAAACAAAATCAGGTAAAATCGTGAGTAATTAAGTTATACTTAATCTTTAATATTGTAATGTAGTAGGTAGTAGGTTTCTGTAAATAAATTGTATTGTATACCATGCGTAATGTAACGATTTCTTCAGTTCAATTAAACTTTTGGCTTATTTTCCCGAATTTTATTTAAAAATATTTGTAAATAGAAGAAGGCGATAATGACCAAGTTGTGCACCAGATATTAAGTGATATACCCATAGGTATGTCTCACAAGCAAATGGGTTGCAAATGCGTTGCCCTACCTTTAATGGATAGAGGGACGGATAAAGAAGGAAAAGGTATATATAAAGTATATTTATTTTAAGTATATTTATTACTTCCTTAAAATGTTAGCGAATAATGTAAAAAAATCTTACAAGCCATACTAATTAAGACGGATTCGAATCCATGGGATTGTGCTCGTAGCCTGACCCATTAGGCTATTGGCGCTTCAACTTATTTGATTATATTATCAGATAATAAATAAGAAACACTAATGCAGTACAAAATCATTCAATTTTAATTTAACAAGAGGAACGTACGAGTGTTCCTGATATCAGCAACTGCTTACAAAGAAAATACCTAGTTTAAAACAAATTAGCGATACTAAGAACTTACTGCTCGAAGCGGAATGAAATCTAGAAATTTCTCTTGTAAAAGAAAACATCTCATTATCCGTAACCTACGAGAAAGCATTCCCGTCGAGCTTTAGTAACAATCTGGGTTACTATTACAATTTTATAGAAATATTTGAGCGATTGAATTTAAAAACAGTACGCAATATTTTTTTATAATTCTTGTATTTCGGTGACAGTCATGGTCTAGTCTAGTGGAAGCAGAAGTTACTGCGTGAATCGGACGTTTCGACCAGAGAAGTACGACGGTAATACAGGTATTTTATTTCTGCGGCGGAAGGCTCCTTTGCCCTCTTCATCTTTTTATCTATAACTTTCTGCAACTATTTTGATTGTTACTAATGTTGATAAGTAGCAGAGGTTACTAAAGTCGATTTACATCCCCACGGTTTTCATTTTTTTTGTCGTATATCAATTCATATAGAATATGTTCCTATTTCGATAAAATATTAGAGTAACAAGAAATATTATTTTAATTTCACTCGATAACGTAACTAAAAGTTATAATATATGTTAACATTTATTATCAGTCAGTCCTCTTCCCCTTCTCATCGTTTCCTACAAAGGATAGGATGGGAAGGGGAAGAGGTTGGGACGGGGAGGGAATGTATATGAGAAATAAATATTCTTTGTCCTGTCTAGCCCTCCTCTGGCCATTAAACTAAAGCTATATCGGAACAAGGTCTTGCTACGGATTCATTTTTGTAGGTTTTGCATAAACCTTCGTAACAAACGATCGTAAACAGATGACGTTTTCATTTAATTTAGTCTATCTTCTGTTGTAAATTCAGTCTAAGAGAACACAACAACATGCACCTTTGCTTTCCACCACGTAACATGCAAATGTGCCTAATCGTTTAACTCGTGATCCCTACACAAAGGATAGGAGATACAAGATACAACAAACAATAACAAGGTTGTATTCACAATACTGAAATTGTCACGAAACATTGAAGTTAGCCGAACGCGTTCTACGTAGTTTCAGCAACCCGTAGACTGCTACGTAGCTTAGTCGTAGCTCATAGTACGTAGCCAGTAGGGAGGTCAGCAAATGATATCGCAGACTGGTCGGCCGGCCATAGGCAAAGCTACGGCCTCTACAAATTGGTTCCATGCATATTTATTTATTCAAATATTTTGTATGAATTGAAATCTCTGTCCGCGACTGCTGAAATATGGCTCTCGTTGACGAAAATTGAATCAATGACGAAAATTATGTTAAAACATAGTAATGTCGCTTACTTAATAAAATTTAGTCAAAGTAAAAGTTGCGCTCGAGTTGCTCTTAGAGTATTGAAACATTTTCTATGCAATCTTACATGAACACACATAACCCTTTTTTCAATAACGACTTAACTCACGTGTAGGGGTGAGTGGGACTGAGCTTATATATTTTTTTCTTGTTTATTTGTATACGCATTTTTTTTTTAATTTTATTTTGTCTTTGACTACACAGTTTGTTTTTCTCTCTTTTTTTAACATGTTGTTTTACATTAATTAGTGTGCAATGTATATATGTGTGTATATGTATGTATATATACATACATATGCACACATAAATTATTGAATGGATTAAATGTTTTATTATTATTAGTTCGGTTGTGGTCCGTGACGCACTGCGCACTTGCGTTAGCAGGCGCTGCGCTGGGTGCGCCGGCGATGACGACAAGGACGAAACCGAAGGGTTAGTGTCAATGTTGGTGATGTTTAGGTACGAAATGCATTGACAAAGTGCACATTATCGTCTTCAGTGCCGCGTTCAATAAAACGGGTTCCCATGTAGGCGGCAGAGCCCTCCCCTTGTCTCTTTTAAAATCAGATTGCGGGCCGATTAATATTTCGGCTTCGAGTAGCTTTCGAGACACAAAGATCCTCTCGCGGGCCAACACTTACACCTTGTCGAACCTAATAAAATGCGAGGTACCGGAATTAAGGGCGTGCTCCGCCACTACCGAGGTGTCGCCTTTTGTGATATTAGAATTATATGCTCTGTAGTTTTACGATTTGTAATGGTTTTACTGTGCGAAAATCTCTAAATCCTTTTTTTGTTTCATCTTATGTTATAAATAATTCGATTTACAATATAACCATTATAGAGAGCTTAATACATATACAATTTTTAATCCTAAGCGTTATTCTTTAAATTAATCAAAGTAAGTGAGACAAAAAGTTTGTTGTCCCGGAGCTGAGCGTTGAAAATGAAACAAACGAAGCGCGTCTCAGAGCTGGAAACTAATTAAAGTCGACAGAAGGAATCGATACCTACTTATAAATTAAGACGGTTTAACTCGCAAAGGTAATTGGGCAGAAGTTCATCTCAAATGTTTGCACTGGTAGACTGCGTGACGTCAACTCTCCTTTGGGGACATTTTTACTTTAAGGGTGTGTTTACACCAATACCAGGTGATGGCTTAATTAATAGGTTTTATACATTTCTAATTTTATACGTTTTTACTTTTTTATAGAAGTGAAAGGTTTAAAAATGTTCGTTATGCTAGGATACGGTATATAACTATCGTCAGATAAATCTAAGATACTGTCATTTTATCGATCGTGCATAGTTTTCAATGTTTAACGAGGTGGCGTTATATTTAAAAGTGTATATTGTCGTCTTTCTTTTCTCTGACGATACTTAGCAAAAATATATATATATTATAATAATAATAATATTAAAAAGTGTTCAAATTTTAAATTTCAGTGGACGTCTTGCAGTCGGGAAAAATAAAATCGAATGATTCTTTAACAATGATCGATTGATAGATATAGCTCGATATTACGAAACAGAAAAAAGGATATCGTTTTGCATGTTTTAATTAAAACATGAATATTTTTGATGCTTAGCTTAAGTACGTTGTTACGCGGATATATACTACATGTCTGTCTGAGAAGGTTAGGTTAGGTCAGTTAAATCATTATTAATATTTTGTATTTATTTAATATTTTGACCTAACATTACAACCAACAGTGTGAACCCCCCTTTAAATTTGAGCTTCGACGGAAAGTTATCCTATATTCTTTGCTTACTTTATATTATTTAGCTTTGATATATTCGCAATTTAAGTTGTCTGAAACTCGTCGGAGGAGGCGGCCGGATTAAATTATATTTTTTTCTACTTAACTGCGACGCCAAACGACTTTAGACCGTAAACATGAAGCGTTGGAGAAAGAAAAATAAAAGCTACTTGTAAATATTACACAAAAATATGAATGTTTTCTTAAAGTAGGTTGTACCGGGACGGTTTATTTACTTAAAAATCGAGACAATTATAACAGATGTTTTTATGTATGGCTAATAATTTGCAACAGTGGTGGAGCCCGTAACACAAATCTGTTGAGCGAATGGCCCGAATCGACCGGTGAAATACCACCGACCTCACAGAAGACAGGCGTGAAGTAGAAGTATGCTTCTGCGTTTTGTTCGAGGAATGAGGTTCTCTTCCTATCCTGTTCTAATAGGAAAAGAATGGGAGGAAGAAGAGGATTTAACGGGGGAATATTTCCTTTTCTTATCCATCATGGATAATTATTTCTGTTTTTCTCCTCTTCTATTAAAGGAGGAAACCCATCTGCAACTCATTAGCTTGTTTTAGATACCTATGATTAGCAGTCACTTGATATCAAGTGAACCGCTGGATCGTTTGCCAACTTCTACTATAAAAAAGAATTAAATTCTACTTTAGAAAAAATGCTGAAGGCAAAATTTCTTCACGAAAAAAAGCGAGTAGTTAAGTGTTATTATTCTTATTTTTTCCGTCTATTTTAATCATATAATGATAGGCTCAAAAAAAAGTATAACGGACAATTATTTCTTATTTATCTTATCTAATTATAATCAGATTTAGCGTTCCTTTCTGCTCTTCAATTTTGCTGCCCTACTAACTACTAACCCTTATAACCTTCATGGATAAATGTGTTTCCAAATGCAACAAAAAAATTAAATCCGATTGATACTTCCTGAGATGAGCGCGGTTGAATAATTCATCTCTTCCGCTTTATTAAGATACATATGTATAGGTTATGGACAACGCATATGCGTTATAAAACTTTATTATAAGTTGTTAATGAAAAAGGTTAAGAAAAACATATGTTTTGATGTGGTTATTACATCAATGTTAAGTTACACGTAAACTAAAAAGCATTCACTATGAATTAATTAATTCTCACCTTTATGCCGATGTGAATTGGGAAGTCTGAAGTCAGCGTGGGCTGTGGATGAAGGGCCGGCAGCAGCGGCAGGGGCAAAGGACAGGACATCATAGCTGCGCCAACCTGACAACAACAAAATTTTATTCATAAATATGTCTCTCTTAACTAGTTTTAGTTTCCTTTTTAGGTGTACAATCGATTTAAGAAAGCAATTCGAAGTATAACTAACTATTCCGGGATTAAAATAATAATAAACTTAAATTATGGATTTCTAATCACTTTGATTACATTTTATATCCTACACAAGAGTCTAGTGCTTAATGGAAGCTGCTCAAACAACTCGCGAATTTATCCAAATGTAATCAAAATTTTAACTAAAAAGAACACAAAGACCAATCGAAAATACGAAACATAAACTTCAGGGATGAATTGAAAGAGGTCAGATAGACTAAGTAGATACGACCCTAAGCCTCTAATATTCCGTACGGGCAACCCCGTAAGTTGAAAACATAATGGTATATATAAGTGTGAGTGCAGAACCAATCGGTGACATTATCCTATCACAGAAGTGCAGTGACAGATACAAGGGACAAAGTGAAAAGTAGCGAAGCATGTTACGTTCATTGAAGCGAAAATTTTATTATTGCTTTGTATCACTTTTATAAAACCGTAACATGATCATACAGTCGTTTCAAGGCAGTAAGCAATAGCGATAGGCGGCAATTAATTTGTGTATTTAAATACACATAACTTATATTAAAAACCTTAATAAAGTAAACTATGTTGACTACAAAATATGGTCATAATACAGAACGAATGCATGAATGCAACTAAGCGTTTTATTGCAGCTGTTGTGATTCAGTTTAAACTTTGCCTCGACTATGAGTAAACAAGATTTTTTCGTGCTGTTTGAAACAATTTCCTGTTTTCCATTTCCACGAGTGCTTGTCTAAATTGCCGCCGCTGGAAAATTAACTCGACGAAGATCGCGCCGGTAGCTTCTTTCCCAATTACATTGATGCTGTAAAGTTTGTTATGCGCATAAATCTTATTATATTAGGGCAATAATATATAGCAGTTATCGTATGCTATATTATATTTAAACTATATGCACCTACATAAATTTAATAATCTGGCTCTGCTTCTCAGATAAAAAATTGCACACTATTAAAAATGGCTGGACAACCGTTGGTTAAAATAAACTGCACGGCGGGTGAACCCGCGGGGCTCAGCCAGAATATGCGCTCACGCCCGAAACCCAGAGGGGTAGGCAGAGATCATGGATTTACATTTGGCGCGATCCTGGCACACCTCTCTCGCTTCTTCTATATTCATACATCTACGCATATATGCTCGTCGGTTATGGACGCTCCTTATATCGCGCTTTTTATCGGTAGAGGTCTGCTATAA
Source organism: Papilio glaucus (assembly GCA_000931545.1). Classification (NCBI taxonomy): domain Eukaryota; kingdom Metazoa; phylum Arthropoda; class Insecta; order Lepidoptera; family Papilionidae; genus Papilio; species Papilio glaucus. Next base: position 372,763 of record JWHW01033407.1, on the reverse strand, counting down.
TAAGGTTAAAGAGACATGAGAGAAATATGACGAGAGAAATATGTAGCTTATGATAGATTACGATATCGATGACATTTGGAGTAAAAAGAGAGGTTTTAAGTTCAAATATGAGAGAGTGTAAGGTAGACTGGAAGAAATGATAATGATAAAAGCACAATAAATCGATAAATTGGTGCAAATTAAAAAAAAATGGACAATATTTTCATTACTACTTTAAAAAAAAGCGCTCGATAAAGTCATAACAAACTTAAAACAAATT
>JWHW01033407.1:321903-341445 GCA_000931545.1 Papilio glaucus | reverse complement strand
CAAATCTATTGGCTATAAACTTGCTGTAATTTATCTAGACGGTCCGACATGATTGACTACCGAACTGTTCTTACTCAATACGGCAGTGGGCAGTTCGACGCTATACCTACATTTCAAACGTAGTTAAGTTACATAATATATTATCAGTACGTATCCGAATTTTTAAGATATATCAAACTAGTGTTATTATTTATTCATAATTTATTGATATGCGCTTGTGTAACTCAACGACGAAAGTTATTTATTGCACGTTCCGATCTACTTATGTTTTTCAATAAAGGCTTTTGGTTTACGTGTTTACAATTAAGTATTGTTATTCTGCGGTCATCTTAGTTTCATTTTATGATATTGAGATTATTTTAGTTAACATAATCAGCCTTTAAAATATCGCGTCTATTTGATTCTGAAGCATATGGCACAGAAATAGGAAAAGATAAATAGATGTATGCCAATGTTAAACGTAGTATAGCCAGCATATAACAAGCAGCGGCATAGTAGCGGATTGTCGCCTCGGATTGTAGTTCCATATGAATGTCATACGAACAATGACCCATCCTCAGTTCATCCTCTTTCCTATATAATTTAAACGCAATTTACAAAAAATTACTTCAATTCGCGAAAATCCTGAATAACTCTGGCTCCATTGGCCCGGGAAACAATTTAAATAAGACCAATGTGGAAACCAAAACTATCGATTGCAATTTATAAGTGTCGAAATTCTGAGGCAACAAACATCAAAAGTAAAAGTGAAATGAGAAATTTATGTCATGAAAATGAGTAGCAACGTAGGTAGGATTTGTCCTAGACGACCTTATACCAACCAAGTTGGTGACTGGTGGTGGTGGTACTAAAGAATTGAGATATTAAGAGTTCCCGTAAACGACGAGCATGTATGTGTAGAATGTAGAAAAAGTGCTAAAACTATGCATAATGTAATTTTTAGCTATGCCTCTGGGTGAGGGGGTGAGTACTCATGAGGATCTTACTTTCATTCCTACATTACCGAAAAAAAAAACAACGCATACGCGCATTTAAGGAAGATTCAAGTAATGTTTATGATTCAGTCTGTGATTTACCTAAACTAAATTCTAATAAGGAGGATTATTTCATTCACTTTCTGGTACTTTTTGAACAAATGTAAGGTTCAATCTGCTATATTATTTTAATTGGATGCACACTCATCGAAATATCAGTATTCATTCACTGTTGAAATATCGCTATAGTATACTGTTTGACAGGTCAATATTGCAAAAGGCGGCGTGCCAAACGAGTGTAGAAGGATTAGTTGATTGAAACAAATCAATATTCGTTGTTGCGCCCGCGGCAATAAACGCAAATACACGATATTGTAAAAAAAAAAAATCATGGGCAAATGTCATCGAATACTACAAAGCAAATACGTTTTCGAAATAAAGATCAAAGAGACTTTATGTGGAATTAAAAATATTTTATTTTTGAAATGCTCAAAAACTTTACAAAATTTGTTTATGTTTGTGTGCATGAGTGCGGGCGTGTGTATACATAATTCGCAAGAGTAACGAATGTGCTAAAATTAAAAAAAAAATTAAGATCTAGTTACGAAACGTGTATCATTGTGTATTGTTAGTCCTTAGGATCACTAGAAGCGATACAATAGAAAACATAGCTAATAGACGAATCGGTTGCATTGCTTTTGCCCGAAAACGGATGACATGTAATTGTCTAAGTCTACGTGTACATTGTCCTAAAATCCAAAGTTACTGTTCACCGATTATATTCTAGCAGACGTTGTTACATTCAACTAAAAAAGTTGTATATTTTGTAACGTTTCACAGGCAGGTATTATTATTTTACAATAGAGTAACTGAAGCCAGATGTGAATGCCTCCTGTTGTGAGTGAGTTTAATTCTCAATGTGCATTTACCTGAGCTAGATATTACATCGTCTGCGTAATTTTACAACTGATTTCGTAGTGCAACGTAGTCTTCTAGAAATAGGGTTGTTTATATGATATAATTGTTCACAGTTAATATTATTTAATCGCATATCTCTAAAATCTCTTTTTTACTGCAATCGTTTTGTTGAAATTGGACAATACCTAAAAGGAGACAATTATAAAAAACAATCGTTATAAACATAACTCCATCATCATCAACATCTCCCTAACCTTTTCCTACGCATGTGGGGTTGGTACGGTTGGTATGGTTTTTACGGTCGGGAGCCTGCCTGACTCCAACCCTCCTCGGGAATTATTATCACTGTGATCAAAAGACAATTCTTTTGCCGAGGTAGTTAATTGTCGTGAGGACTGTTATTGGTCGGGCGTATCCCTCTTCGTCAGTTTCATTAACTCGTCTGTGGTAATAATGCGGCGCTATTTTCCATTCCTGTAGAACTTCGAATTCAGGATGTGAATGCCACATACGGTGGACATTCAACATAGCATTTACATCATCTTGCGAACTATTTTATCGTTGGTAGCATCGTCCAGTCTTAGTCAATAAATGAGGGGTTTGATCGACATTCGTAAAATATTAACAAACTAGCAATATTAAAAATGTATCTTACATCCTACGAAATAAATAAATTCAAAAACTATATAACGATATAAACATATTACTTAATATTTACGCCTTTTAAGACCTTTAGCGACAGTTCGCTTATTAGGCTTTAAAAGTTTATTACAGGAACAGAGTAGATCCGAAAACAAAAACTTTTACATGTTGCATAACATAGCACAAATATGTTACTTCGGCCGTAAATCAAATCCAGTACTCGTATGGTATAGCGGAATATATAAAGGAATAGTCGATGAAAACATGGAAGAAATGAACTAGTCAAATAGTTAACATAATTGAAATCCAGTAATTATCATGAGACTTGAAATTAAACTTGACAAACGTATATAAATAAACAATTAAGTGAGCTCCGTGCATTAGGAATGCACATATAATATTACTAATGGCATATCCGATACAATGTATACGTAGTGAAGTTGGTACCAATTAGATAAGTAGATTTTCGCCTCAGCAAGCTTTGGCTTTGGCGGAAGGAGCTTAGCGCGGAGCAGAACTCGCATTAATAATGGTAATGCAATAGATGTATTTATTAACATGAAGAAGTTTATGAACAGGACATAAAATTTACTATAGACTAACTGTGTCCTGCGGTTTCACCCACCCTGCAAGTTAACCTCAACGAAATGATATTACTTACTCAACAGTAATAATCTATGTAATAGTACTCTATTTTATAGCATTTTTATCGAACAAATGCTTGACACGGTTCTTTAAATTGATATAACTTTTTATTTATGATTCGATTGAGATAAAACAAACACTAAATGTTAAGTGAAGCGTATCACTATACATTAGTGAATCGCGCCCCAATTGGTTAAACTGTTTCTGAGATTCTCAGAAACAGCACAGACAGACAAACAGATAAACAGACAAAAATTCTAATAATGATTGTTTTGGGTTTTATTACGTTTATGAAGGCCCCCAATAATAGTTTTTCTCAAATATCTTCCATGTACAGACAGCGATGAGTTACATTTTTATTATATGTATAGATTATTTACATTTTTAACTTATAATTCATTTTATACTCAAAGGAAGCGTGGTGTAACAGTACTAATAATTAAATAATTCTAGAGCTATCCGTTTTTTGCCAGGCTAATTAAGTGTTATATGTGACAGGATAAAGTTTACCAGGTACAAACCATTAGTAACAAATTATTGTTCCCCCTTTCTTTTTCCCTTATCCACTTTCTTTCTTCTTAAAGTCTGCCAGCGCATCTGTTACTCAAATTATTGTTACGTATTTTAAAATGTATATCAATCACTTAATCTTTGTACCATTTAATAAAATATGTATTTAAGTACTATGTATTTAAATATGTATCTATTGCATTACCATTATTAATGCGAGTTCTGCTATAGAGTAGTAAGAAATATTTTAAATCAATTTTCCATTCAAAACTGTGTTTTTAATCTTCCACTGATGTGTGAAATAGATATTTAATGTTGTCGATTGTTAATGTTACAATGTGCGGTGTTTAAAGCCTTTAACTAATACTATAGCGTGCGATTAAGTACAACAAGCGTTACTAATCGGATTATGGCCATATGTAATTACATACGTCGAGTACGCACCGTACCCGATGAATTGAGTACATAGTACGCCGTGAATGGGAATTGTAATCAATCGGTCGGACAATGGAGATTGCAGATGCAGTGCGTGGCCGCCGACAATGAGGAATGGCCACAATGACGTCACTGTGCTCCTCAATTACAAAATCAAGGAACCCACCGACTCATAAGATGAATGGGTTTTGTGTTACAGACCGCCTAATTAACGCTTATTACGTGAGAATCGGCCTTGGCTAATTTAATTAGCAAAATCAATTCATTGCTTAAGATAAGATGCTTAAGATTAATATAATTTTGATGTGACCAGTTTCAATGTTGAATTAATTTTTTTATTTCTTTTTTTGCTTAGGTTCTTTGTTAGCTTACCTAAGAACATATACAAAGGAACAAAAAATGTTTGTATACCTGGATCTCTTATTACTTAGAGCGATCTCTTTCAGAGGACCATTGAAGGTATGTGCTATTATTAGTTTTCGATACTAATACTAGCGACCCGCCCCGGCTTCGCATGGGTAGTTTTTTCATACAAACTTTCACCCCCTACTTAAGACCTTTAATTTGAAATGAATTTACAAAAAAGTGTTCGCCTACTTAACAGCCGAAATCTGTGCAAAATTAAGAATGTCTATAGGCCCAGTATTTTTGGCTTTGTGTTGATATAACAGTGAGTTAGTTTTTTTTTTAAATTGGCCACTTGAATATACTCCAGTTTGTTTCAAGCACATGTTAAAGCTTAACGAATATGGATTTATAATTATCTGCTCGTTGAATATTCTTTCAGTGAGATTACTGCGAGTAAATGGAATTTTTGCAGGCTGATTCGTTTCATTTGAGATTTTCGTTCAGTCACTTTCAGCGCAGTGCTTTGTCGATAAAAAACTAGCGCAACAACATAGCCTTTAACTAGATATAATATAAAGACTTATAAATTCATATCATATCGTTCATAATTGTTAAGTAAAATATTAAAATAGTTATTCGTTATACATTACAAACAAACACCTTATCTTTATTTTTATAAAAGCATCTTCCCAGCTTCGCTCGGGTAATTGGATAGATAAATAAAAAATAGCCTAACTTTCTCACTGATAGAAGAGCTTTCTACTGATGAAAGTATTTTAAATCTATTTAAATCAGAAGATTTTGTGTTAATCGGGAACAAAAAACAATCAAATCTTTTCTCTATATAAAAGAATAAAAAATGGTTATTTGCATTTTTCAATTTCTATGTTCCACAGTTATAATCGCGGCATCCTGTTGATTTTTTTGGACAATGAGTCGAATAGCGGTGCACATTGGCATTAGAAACGTATCTATAAGATAAGGTGCTAATTAAAACTTAATGCTTTTACTTGCGTCTTGCACTTACGTGGATAGAACACTAAAGTAGATTTAGTCGTTATGGCTTGCATCTTGACTACAATGTCTGATTCTACAGCTGTGTAATTTCACTATTTCCGATGATATGCTCAAAAAAAAAACTTACATATCTTTTGAAAAAGTATTTGCATGTTTTCTAAATTAACTTAAACAAAATATTTTGTTTTTAAGGTCTGCAAATTGGAAAGGACAAATTCAGGCTCAGGAAGAAGGTGGAAAACGAACAAGCGTTTCACCTGACACTAAGTGACCACTATCCATAGACATCTGCAACAAGCGAGTTGCAGATGCTTTGCCTACCTTTAATGTAAACTTTAGGGTAATGCATTAATATTTTGTTTTCTATATAATTTTAAGTGTCAGTGGATATTTCAAATAGATAATATTGGGATGATTTACTCTAACTGTAGAAAGGTTCAACAAATATTTAGATGGTTTCGTATTATAATATTGATGTCTGCGTAGAGGGATAACGCCAGCGCGCCGAGCCTTGACAGAGAACGGCTGTGAGAAAGCTATTGGCCTTATTTAACGAGAAGCACGAATTTCCTCGTCTTATGTACTTGTTATGAAAATTCACGGAGTGAAAGGAAAATGATTTGAAAAGACTCGACGATTAGACTCTAGTTAGGCGATTTGAATAACGCAATCTCCTGTTAAATACGAGGAGAAATAATATTAAGTAACAAGTAAGTTGAAAAGATGATAATGTAAAAAACTTCGCCAAGTTTTGACATCCCGATTAAGGAGAATTTGTCACGGAAGAGAAATTAATGAGCTAAGTAATTCTCTTCGAAGATCGTCAGTAGCGGCTTCATAACTCAAGCAACTGAGGCCTGACTTAAAAACGCAGCTTTTTCCATTACACAAAGTTCTCTGCGCAAATCGGCAACCTGTTGCTTCGCTTAAAGATGTGTGCCGGCACCTACCCTCGACTTACCAAGCAATCTGCGTAAATTGTCCCTTCCTTCACTTCTGTTTTTACATAGTGTCCCTCTTCTGAGAAAATTGATAAAGTTTCTGTATATTTTTATACGTTACCTGTCATCCTAATATTTGAGTGACGAGAGTTTGGAGAATAAAAAGGAAATGACAAGTTCACGAGTTAGTTGCACTTTAGATTTTTTGTTTCTATTAAAAAGCTTTACATTTTTAAAAAAATATGTTTTTATTTTTATATAGAAACAATCATCATCATACATATGAAATATTTCTGTTTTATCTGTGTTTTAGTTTTTCGTTTGTCATATTAGCGTGTTAATATTACAACTACTGTATCTGATGTGTAATTTTTTTAAATACGGTATGCACGCAAAGTCTTCTTCAAATAGGTAACATGAAATTCGGAGGAAATTGCAGTGAAAATTGGCAGTGTTAGTTGCATCTTATGACAACCCTCACTTCGGCAGGCGGCGGGGATTAGTAGGTAAAGGCGCTTTAACATTTTGCCATACAATTTGAGTGCGCTGTCTCCAGAATGAATTACAGGAAGCTTTTAGACAACAATAATAATGTAGCTTTATTGTCCAACCAAATTAAAACTGTTGATTTATTAACCATTTTGACTATGTTGTACTAGAAGGTACTCTAGTACAACATAGTCAAAACAGTACAGGTACAGTTAAAGAGGATTGGGCAATTTATGGAATATCTATAATGTGTGCAATACAGATGGTTCATGACCGTTTACATTAAAAAACCGTTATACTTGCTTATTCCATTTGGCTCCAATTATGTACTTAGATATGTATCTTTTTCGGCAAATAAATATATTTCCTTTGTTTTTTTTTCTTTCGTAACAGCGTGACAGTGTAAATAAAAAAACGTAAATACAGATATATCATATTTGTATTTACGTTTACGCTTACCTTTACACAACGTAACCTACGTTGTGTTTATTGGATGGGATCAGTTCATAAAAATGTAATAAAATTTTAGCACCGTATTGTTGACGATACATTGAATGATTTGTGATAAGTAATTGATTCAAGTTGAATCTTCTGAAAGTACAACTAAAAGTTTAAATCAAAGCTAACAACAACGAATGGTTTTACTTCAAGAATATTAACAATTAACGTAATGTTTGTCTATCTCAGTAACCTTATATGACACTAGCAGCTTGTCCCAGCTTCGCCCGAGGGTTAAGAAATATATATCCTATGTTACTCGCTGATAGAAGTGATTTCTATTAATTAACGAATATCTGAAATCGGACCAGTAGTTTATTCGTTACAAACATAATAATAGAAGAAGCGAGAGAGGTATGCCAGGATCGCGCCAAATAGAAATCCATGATCTCTGCCTACCCCTCTGGGTTACGGGCGTGAGCGCATATTTATTTATTTAATCATAATAAATCAGCCTTTTTTGTAAGTATTCTCACTGCAGACCTCCTCTCAGAGAGAGGGAAGGGGCCGTAATCCACCACGCTGGCCCAGTGCGGGTCGGTGAATGTCACATGTGTTCGAATTTGGTGGTGCTAAGCCATGCCGGTTTCCTGACGATTTTTCCTTCATCGTTTTTGAAGCAATGGTGATGAATTAAACTACACAAAGTAAAGCGCCTGCCTGGGTTCGAACCCGCGACTTACAGTACGTAACCACTGGGCCACCACTTTAAATAATTATATATAAAATATTATACAGCACGGTTATATAAGCTATTTGTTTAAGTTTCGCTTACTCAATAGGAACAAAACGATATAATGAGAAGTAAATCTTGATCTGTTATTGAAGCGTCTCATCTCTTCCATGGAAGAGCGGCAGGAGCTATCCAAAACGTTGAATAATTAATACTCTCAGTACGGTGATCACAATAGAGCGTGGTCGTCTGTCCCTCCGTTATGTAACGATTAAACAAGTGCTTTATTTACTTTTGTTTATTGAAGAGAAAACTTAGACGATATTTAGTACGGAAAAATCACAAACATGCTCAACATGCGTCAGCTACATTATTTGAATTTGGAATAGTTTCGACGATTATTTTTTTCATCATTTTTTCTTGTATTTTTATTGTGAAGATTCAAGGGGTTTATTTTTGTTGATTATTTATTAATTTTTGAACTATTGTCGTGCCTTCCTATCTGAAAATTAAAAAAAATAAGAACGCACTTAACCTTTGTACATTTCTTATGCAAGTAATAGTATAATAGTAATTTATTTTTAAGAGATCGTAAATACCTTTTATCTTTACGATATCGGAACTTTATTGTGATTACATTTTGAATTATAATGATCGACCATCAAAGTCAGATAAGGAATAAAAGTCCGAGATAAAATTTACGTCTATTCCCCTAATCGCAACCGGATCATAAAAGTTACGTTTGTATCTAACAACAATATACTACTAATATACGACAAAAGACCAACATGTGAACAATTAATGACAAAAACAGATAAGCTATTCGTTTTTTAATGACAATGACTACAAATTCTGAAAATTATTGATTAACTGAAGATATTAACAACAGATTATTATAAAAATTAAACTACAAAGTATTCACATAATCAATTAAAGCTTGCCAGATTACTAATTCATTTTCTAATTATTAATTTAAAATATTATACGGCTACGAACGCAGATTGGCTCCCTGCCCAATTCCCACTTAAAAAAAAATTAATTGTGTGAATTATTATTCTAAGACATTTCATAATTTTAAGTAAATTGAGTTTGTACTTTAATATAGACAATTAAAACAATTAGTAACATTTGAAATTAGGCCCTGTATTTGAAGATATGTTTCTTCGAGCACAGGGAATCTTGCAACAACTATGCCTAGACATTAATTTTTAAATGGTAAGTATTTATTTAACGTAGCGTGAAATGTTTATGTTAGTGTTATTGTGACTACGATCAAAGTCTACAACTCGCACAAATCTCCCGCTGCCGCGTACAATCGTAAACAAAACAAGAACAGACAAAGCCCATCTGAGATATTAGCAATCCTTTTTAACTTACATTCGAGACTGACAAATGAGTGTTTAGCTGGGAGCAGGTGGCGCCGCTTCATGAGCCGCGGTTGGTCCTACGGCAATGTATAAATCAGGACTATAAACAAGAAACGATTCTCGAAAATCTGCATACGATCTATGAAAATAATATTTTAGATAATAGGTTAGAATGGATAAATAAAATTCGTTTGATTTGAAACATTTCAAACAATAATAAAGTTAAAGTTATTTAAAAATTATAGATTTGTAGTTTAATAACAAAACTGAGACGTAGGTATTAACAGGAGATAGCTTTTTAAGATTGCGATCGCATTTATTGTTAGTCCAGCTCACCCCCACATTTTTAAAGAAGGCGAGTATCGGGTTAACACAAAAATAGTGATACAAAAACATATAAGCGAACTGTACAAACATATAATCTACAAATGTTCATTTACAATAAAGTTACGTGACCGCATTTTCCTAATGGGGCACAGACAACTTAAGTTTAAGTCGTCTGATTCCAATTTTCACAAAAGCTTTATTGAAAGCTATCGTATCATTGCTAACGTACATATCGTTTAATAGCTTTATCAAAGCTATTAAACGATATTTATGTAATATATCCTTTTATCTGTCAAAAGCAAATAACAATTAAAAGTAAATAGATAAAAAAAATCTGAAACATGTTTCTTACTAAAATCTATTAATTTTATGAAGCAATATCAATATCACAGTGCATTACTTACACAAACACAGACATAATCATAACAGCGTCGATGAAAACTGCCAACAAAAGTAGTGATAAACAGACAGAAAATGATAAATATACCACTAAAAAATCACATGTTTCGTGGACATATCTAATTGTAAATTAAAAATTGTAGATTAAATTATTACGCACCTTCCGATATACGGTCGTATGATTCGATTTTTTTTCAGCACACAACAAAAGTGTGATTTGTGATATAACGAGTAGACGATTGTCTGTGACGTTTCTCCAGCCAACCTCTTGGTAAAAGAAAATAAAGGCGCTGGTTTTATTTTCTAATAGATTGGCTATAATAAACTTGTAAATTCGTTTAAATAAATATTGAACAAATTTTAAAAAGAGTTTTTTGTTTTATTTATTTCATATCTCTAAAATATATTTCTTTAAATTACGTTATTTCTAAATTATGCTATTATTAGTACAAAGTCTTTATGAAAAAAAGAACCTTAGTAAGGTAAATAAATAAATTGTTAAAAGCTCTTACATTTGTCATCCTGACCTAATTGGTTCACGAGTTACAATAAACATTTTTTTTAAACGACAATAGCCTAACGGTTTAGGGCGAGGACTACGCAACATAAAGTCCAATAAATTAAAATCCTAACACAAGCCTAAACTTATTTGTAATAATAAAAACACGATAGTAAATAAATTACGTATTTTAAAATTCGAATAGAAAACGTAATCAGAATGGTTAATTGAATTGAATAAAAACGTAACAAATACTACGTTAGAAATCATACAATAACGATGTGAAATCTGTTTGTAAAAAAAAGCAAATAGAAAGATATTCGCCAGGAAACGATTTTAATTATGTTATCTGTCGGTGGGCGGAACAACAACAATCGAACGCCGCCTATCGCGCGCACCGCCCCCGAGCGCCAGTGACTCATACAACTATTGTAAAACATCGACATACATATAATATAGTAAACGTATTTTAAATCTAAATACTACCAACATTTGAATAACACATTTCAGCTATTGCAATTAATTAACGAAGTATCCGAATGAGAAATTGAGCTGTAAGAGAAAAGTGTGACGTAAAAGTACAGTAAAATTGAGAAATGTGTTCTTCGGTGGTTAGGGCATGTTGAGAAGATGATTGAAAGAAAAAAAATTGCGAAAATGTCAGTGACCAGATTAGTGACATACTAAAATAAGGTAGTATTAAGAGTACCCGTAACCGACGAGCATGTGTGTATGACTGTAGAAGATGCGAGAGAGGTGTGCCAGGACCGTGACAAATGGAAATCCGTAGTATCTGCCTACACCGCTGGCTTAGGCGCGTGAGTGTATATCTCAAAGAATCTCCTAGCGCTGAACATATCTGTTTGTTGCGGTTATTGATAGTGGAGGGACGTGTCCCCTTAACAAAAGGTACGTTGCTTGATTCTTTGCCTTCTTCTGCCCTAAAAACATTCCAGTTCTACATCTCAGTCACTTTTTAAAAACTTGTTACAAAAATTAAAATATCATGGGCGTTTATTACGTCGATAATATTATCGATAGAATTGTGCTTTAATGAAAATATAATATTAATTGTTGTCTCTTTCTATTCTAGGGCTTTAAGACAGCAGTTCTCTTTTAAATAAACAAAAACATTAGTAACTTGCTTTTCGACTTGTTCAAGCTCGTTTTACCGATCACACGACCTGTAACGTAGACGAAACAAGTTAAATGCGAGGTGGTATATTGGAACGTGACCGCTTTACGTATTTATGCAGATATACCCCCACTCGTCCCCTCCCGACACGTCCGGTGTCCCTGAGAAGAATTCGACTGAGGTGACCGTCGTGCGAAGCTTATTATTGGCACAAACACGCGTAAGGCTTAGCGAGGATTACAAACAAATGTCACGCACACGCTTAATATGGATTTACCGGATTTGACCTAATACGATTCTCGGATTCGGACAATGCTGTAGTACAGTTCATTACCCACCGACTTCTTTATATGCCAACGAGTAGGCCTAGGTAAACCTCGTAATGCAATATTGCATTACTTTTAAAATATAGTTATAATGAATACATTAACAAGCCTTAATTACAAACAAATTGCGATAAAATTACAGACGAACAAAAAAAAAACAATAACAAAACAAGCAAGCACACCTAGCTAACAAAAGCGTATTAATATAACTGGAGCGGAAATTGAGAAGTTTGATGATTACTTATCAGATATTAAACAATCTTATTTACTACACAATATTAAGACAGGGACATTCAAATCAAACTCCAAACATTAGAGATAAAATCCTTTTTCAAATATATTTTCGATCGGCATTGCTAATTGTGCTTCTTTTACTAAAGTAAAATGATTTTTTTGTAAACCCTCAGAGATAGTATCATTGAAACAAATATTAAAAAGCATTTATAAAGCTATTGTTATTTCGCTTCGGTGTGCGGTAGACGGGGTTAATAAACGAAAATTTATGTCTCTCGCGTAGCCGGACGTCTGTCTCGAGCACTCAACCTCCACAATATTCATAGAGAAAAATCATAGTTTATGAGTAACAATCTTTCCCCAGGAAAGCTTCTTACGACGCCGAGAGCTCCTTCGCATTAATATTACTTATACTATAAATAAATCTCATTTCGCGATATTGAATAAGGGAGCGTTTAAGTTAACTCTGAGGTCTGTTTGTTAGTTAACCTCGTATGTATTATTCGTGTCCTAGGGTTACTGTTATCTGGATTAAAATTGCCAATTACGTGAGAGTACGACTTCTGTGACGGAGGCGAGATTATTTAAGAGATACGCGCAGGTGCTTAGCGTGTTTAGCTCGCAAGTTGTGATGCACGTAATGAATGGCGACAAACATGATGCGGAACATAAATACAGCTACAATTTTGTAACCAATGATGTATACTGAAAAAAGAAAGAAAATAATTTGTTGTTGTTGTTATTTTCATAGTAAAAAGAAGCAAAACTTATAATATTATACTATCCAGTTATTATAGCATCCGTCAACTTCTACTAAGCCAGTTACAGTGGTAGAGCTAGCAGAAGCTGTTGCAAGAACGGACAGGCTCGGCCGTAGCATGACTTTACAGAATACGGGCCTAATACCTATAATGAACCTTGTCACAGCGTTTTGTATGATGAGTGAGGCCTATTCCTCTAGTTTTTTGTTTTGCCTTTTGCCATTCTCTCCTCTTAATCATAATCAGTCTGTATCAGTTCATTGCTGGACATATAGGTCTAACTCAATGCCGTCTACAGTATGCAGTCCTCCGTTGTTCCATCACCAGCCGTTCTTGTATATCGGTCATCACATTACATCAATTGACCTGCTTGTTTGGCTCCTTTCACTATAAGAGGTCACTATAAATATTTCTATTGTAGATTTAAGAATTTTTGTAGCTGCCTCCAAATGCCGCGTCACCTACCATTATTCATCTCATCGTCATGCGGATTACTAAATTCCTTGATTTATTTAACCCCGCTTATGTTACTGTCATTTCGGATTTTTCAATTATTAATCACAACATTTACCGTCTCAATCTAAAACCTTCCATCAAAATCAATCAGCAAGTTTCACGTCGCTTCTTACTTAGCACGCGTTCATACTTTATCGTAATCCCGTAAGGTCCCTATGGAGTGGATGGGCGCACTGATACTGTTTCCCCGTGTCACATTTTGAGAAGGGAAAGGCCCAAGAATTAGAATCGGGTGATTTAGAAAAGCATTAGAGTTAGTAAATCAAACAGTGGAAGGGATTCACCTGTTGGCGCTCGACCAGATACGCTGGAGCGGGCCAAATAAATCAATCATTCAATAAACGAGTCCCAAAGAGGCGGGAACGACGATTTGTCATGAACGGAGACCGGGCGTCTTCACGCTAATGCATCCATGACTTGTCTTTTTAAATGTAACTTGAATATTTGGATTTGAAACTTTTAGAACATTTCAAAAGCTAAGATCCAGCACGGGTATTAGAGTATATGTAAGCCAACAATTATTTTCTTTTTTAATTTCGTACCAGCAGAGTACGATTTCTTCTTCTAGCCCAGTGGTTGGCAAACTTATTAGCCAAAGAGCCAAATACATTCCAACAATTTTAAAGAAAATTGTGAGTCAAATCTGCTTGTTTAGTTAACTTTTATTACACTAAATAAGTAGTACGCTAATAAAACTGAATTTCATACTTTGCAGCAATAATTAGTTTAAGTGAAATACTTCATTATTCACTAAAATTAATTTCATTTTCAATCAAGTTCATTATTATAACATACGATCCTTTTATGAAATTCTAATTATTTGATTTGCTTATGGGGGTGAAATGAATAACTACGAGAAATAAATTGAATTCAATAATAATTATATATGAACAATATCGGCAAACAGTGTTACACAATAGCTGTTTTAAAGAAAAAAATTTTTAAAGAGGTGTAGTGTTGCAATATTACTTACTAATGGGCTACGGATATTCTCGAGAACCGTGGTATCTGTTATTCCACACCATAAACAACATTGACTAGGTTATTCACATCATATCTTATTTATAATTCATTCCTAGGTATCTATGAATTCGCGTGTGCATTTGATTGACTTGCATTTATATCCATAAATACAAACTATATATTCAATTACAATATTAGTATGGTCCTATTATTTCTGCATAAGTTATCTATTGTGACCTCCTGTAGCCTAAACGGCTTGAACGATTTTGTCGAGTCAGGAGTCACTGTCGTATTATTTTGTATTGTTTTAAATTCTTATTGGACTATTATAAATTATGATAATCGTACAATAAACGGGTTTTTAGTTTTTTTTTAAATGAACTATTACTTGTCAAAAACGTATTTTTATCTGACTGACAGGATATATTATATGTTGACTTCCTATATTTACCCTTAAAGAGTGATGTGTCATTCGATTTTTATTCATCCCGAAGTGTAACAGGGGTCAGTTGAGTTTATTTGTTTTTTTTTTTTATTAATTGTTTCTTGTTAATGGCAACATTTACATTTCGGAACTACATTTAAACCTTTGAAACTACTTATTGTCAAATTAATAGTAACTGCCTTATATTTGATAACAAATGTTTTTGTTCCAAAATGTAAATGCTACACATTTTCCAAAAATCGATGCCCATAACCAGTTTTTATTTTATACCTCTGACACATTATGTATTAAATTAAAATAGCCATAGTATGATGTAGTTCACTATTTAATCTGCACGCTAGTATTGATTCTGGATATAAAATACATTAAATATTTTATTTTATTTTATTGGGCATCAAATTCATCAATCAAAAAAAAAGAAAAAACTATCACTATATTTATTGTTTAATACTATATAAAAATCGTCACATTGCAGGGAGTTGTTGTATGGAATGCTATGAACAGCAAAACATTTCCCATAAGAAGCGCGCCAAAAGTGTTTGCAATGGAGAGACAGCACGTAACAAATAAGGAACATTGCGCAGCCGACAGGGGCTTGGATGCAAGCGAAACAAGACGCGTACTCTTATTTAACATTTATACTCCAAGTATCTTAAATTTCTCATGACATAGCAGGTATTAAATTGCTAAAAAGCGCATAAAGTCTGGAATTTTAATGGCTATTTATTGACTCAAGTTTGATTACTTTAGAAGTCGGTACACAGTATTTGCCGGACATATTATTGACCTACCATTATATAAATATAATTTTAACAAAGTGTGTCGGTGTAATCATGGATATCCGTTCACAATTCCCTCTAGCAACGAAACATTTCCATTTATCAAAATAAAGTACATAACTACAAATATCTTCGCTCCACTCAAGCAAAGTGAACATTCCTCCGAATTCGCGATTAGTATTCAATAAATCCCCTAAAGGATCTTCGTTGCTTATACGACATAGATTGCACAAACAAGATCCGATTATCCCCAGATTTGCTGCAAAAATCATAGGCAAATAACAATATTCCAGGCAAACATCGTACACATCCCTAAACTAACATCACAAAGAGCCCAGGGGCCCTCTTAGGTCTGGGCTTTTATATTTCGCTTCGTTACGTCGGTCTAACATCTGTTATTTTTGCCCTTTACATATTTTAATGCCCCCGGAGGAGATTTTCTTACCGCCCACTTAGCTCCTTCCAAGCCATTGGACACTTTAAATAAAACATTAAAATGCAATCTTCAACTATGATTGCAATTTTTACGACCCTAGATTGGATTAATAGTTATAACAATATAAAATCTTGGCCGTATCTGACGTGACTTTATAAGACAATTTTTTGCTGTACAGTATTTGTACCTTTGTATTTGTGCCAAGGTGATAAAGATGGTAGAGCCCGTAGTAAACGATCGTGGATACTTGTAGAGGTTCATCCCGAATCTATGAATTGATAGTCGGACTCCGTAAATATTTATCGTTATATTTTGCACTGCAGAAAATTTAGTTTTACCATCCTCTTTTCCTTCGTATCAATTTCTCTTCTCCTTTCGTTTATCCACTTCCCTCTAAAAAAGACTGCCACCGCAGTACGTAACACGTGATAGTTGTGAATACCTAGCTTGCTTATTCTTTTGCCTCCGTTTATTAGAAAAAAAAACTTTAAATTTATCTTCACCCGCCCCGTGGTGTATTTGTAAGTATTTGGTCGTAAGAGCTTTTATTTGACTTTTTTATAAGTCAGTAAGTAATAACCGTTTCCACAAATCCCCGAACAAAAAACATCGTAAAAGTACACTCGAATTTTATTAATAACATTACTCTGGTTTGAATGTCGGGAATATTAAAATATTTGTTTACGTACCGCTCTTAAAGGCCCTTGTTGAATTATGGTTAAAATAAATAATGAGAGGAGCTCTTATTTGCACTCCAAGCAGATCACGGATCCCAATTTAAACATTCTGTTTGAACAACCCACTTCGTCCCACTGTTGGATAAAAAGGTCTTCATGTGAATTTGAGTTCTTCAAGTTTTCAGCTTAAACAGTGAATAAGGAATTTATACTTACAATGGATTTTCCAAATTACAATACTGAATATTCCATTTAAATAGCTGTACATTTGTCTGAAAGCGTTCGGAGGCGGGGTTCATAAGAAATGCATAAGGTCGCGAGGCGCGTAGGGCCCGGCCCGCCACTCTGAGCACAATGATATGACAAAGAATATTATTCGACGTGCCCCGTATTTGTTATTTGTAATAGTCGATGTCTGAATATCAACAAAGTTTATCTTAAATGTTTTTTCTTTCGTTCACTTCAAAGGAAAATTGAGCCCGAGGGATCTCTTTCAGTGTGTCCAAAAAAAAACAAAAAAAAACTTTTTATTATTCGTGAAAAATACATGTATCTATCAAATGGAAAAAACGTAAACTAAGCTCTTTGCTTTCTTTTTCTGTTCCACAAAACTTTTGTCTCGTCTAGCTGTGGACGCTAATGATTAGTTGTAACATTGCGTAGTTACCACTGTCAGTTAAATTATCATCATCGTCATCAGTCACTATCAGTCCACTGACACTGGATATAGGGCCTAATGCCTTCTGAAGTATGCGGTCTCCCGTGCACTGCATTCAGTGACTTTCTAACATTCTCGCGAGCTCATCGGTTTAATTAAATTTTCAGTAAATGATAAGTGATTGGCAATGTTGGTAGGAAACGCCCTAGGAGAATTTATATCTATCAGATTAGCAGCTTACTAAAAAAGAACACCCGTAATAGACGAGCATGTATGCGTAGATGTATGAATTTAGAACAAGCGAGAGGGGTGTGCCAGGATCGTACCAAATCGAAATTCATGATCTTTGCATACCTCTTTGGGTAACAGACGTGAGCGCATATTTATTATTTCAGGCAAATTGAAAGAATCGACGAATAAAGAGTGACAAGACAAATTTATGTAGAAAATTGGTGGTTGTTAAGGAAGCCTGCCAGACGAACTTATATTAACCAGATTAGTGACATACTAAAAATATCCGTAACCTGGGACCAGAGATAAGCGTAGATGGAACCTTGGATTATAGTAATCTTTGCCTACCCTTCTGAGTTACGGGCATCAGTGATTATGTATATAATTTACTTCAACCATTATTTTTAGAAGACTAACTCACTCACTGTGGTAGTTAGGTCTTCCTAACTAGTATCATGGATGCGAAAGTTTATTTGTTTGTTTGTTACGCTTTGAATTCTTAACGACTGAATCGATCGACATGAAATTTTGCACACACATTATCACAGGTACAAAAAATGTAAAGCGGTATTTACTTTTTATCTCGAAAATAAAACGCCCTGAAGAACATAAAACCTTCATTTACAATATCGGTTGCCATGGTAATAATTCATATCAAACAAACTTTTTGATTCATAATTATATTTTAACGTCATGGCTTGTGTCCCTCTGGCCGACGGTTTAATTTCAGAAATTTAATAGCAAAAGCACTTGTGAGGTTTTCTTGAAAAATTGTCGACAAAAAAGGTGTCTTAAGAAATATATATTGTTTTTCTGAATCCTGTGTCTTTTATGAAAACATAATTACTTAAAGTATTTACATATAAAAGTTATAGAAATGTATTCCGTTTGTAATATTTAAAGAAAGGAGATAAAGGCAAATTTATCAGGATTTGATTTTTTTTTGTATGGAAAGGAGAAGAAAATGGGCAAGTGATTGATAAAGTTTGTGATGAGATTAGATTCTTGAGACCTGAGGTATCTCTTGAAGATATGCGGATAGCCCAGTCACAGTCGTCGCTTTTAGAGATAGTTAAAATCCTTAAGAACATTCGTACAAATTAAATTCCTATTACAAAGGCTCCAAAAATCAATGTCGTACACAAATTATCTTAAAACCAAGAGAATAAAATTCTGACGTCAACAATTTAAACAGTTAATAAAATATGAGATACAAAGCGAATTTAGGTAAACACAATTTCTGGCCTCGGGGTATTTTATTTCAAATGCCTTATTTTACATTAGATTTCCCCTCTGACACGGGAAAATTGTTATGAAGACAAAGAATTTCATAAATATCCACCCACCCACTGGGGGCGCTTCTAAACAACTGGGTGCGTTATAGTAAGAAATTAATTATATTAAGCTTTTAATTAGCTTGTCGCGAGCTCTAAATGCTCCCTTTAAATAGCACGGCATATTTGCTTTCTTAGGGAACTGACTTTTTTAATAACATCTCATTTTTTTTACATTAATGTTGAAGCTATTCGAAAAATACTATGCATCATGATGCAACTTAATGGCTTATTATATGGCTATTCGCAATATCAATAGAGAGCAAGTTATGGAAAAAAAACATTATTCACAATTATTTCAAATCAATTTGGAATATTTATATCTCTTATCAAATGAATGCTCACATAACCAACAAGACATACAG
>JWHW01033407.1:298057-312148 GCA_000931545.1 Papilio glaucus | reverse complement strand
TAGGGATAGTATCGACTACAATATGTGAAACAATAGTTAATAGAGAAAATAGCAAAAAAAGTCATTCACACATTTCCACTTATAGAAACAATTTAAACTTGTAGTAAGCACATGTATGATAAAATTATATAAATAAACAAATAGTAGATACTTAACATTATTTCACGCAACGATATTTAAGTATTTTTGGTTTCTAATGAGTTACAGTATAGCCTATAAATTTTTTAAATGTAAATGTATTTTCATACCCGGTTACAACAATCTACTTTAAGCTAGTCGACTTGAAAATGTAAACGTGCCTTCGATACGAATTCCGAAGAAATGAAAGGATGCGAGCAATGGCGAAACTATCATCTCTCGCTCAAAGTTCAAAACATACCATCAAATAGTTAAGATTTATAAACATGAAATAAGTAAAAATGTTACATACAGGTACTTTTTGTTTATTCATCCATCCACTCACTAGCCTTTGTAAGAATACTATTATACACAGACCTTTATTTAGGTTTTCTAACTGTCCCCATTGGCGTAAATACCGTATTAATCAGCTAATTAATCCATTTGATCATGAAGTTTCCTGAACTACAAATGTGTAGTTGCATATCGAATTTCTGTTCCACAATTTTTACTGGTCCAACAAATGAGTCTACCTAGATCGGTAACCTGTAATCAAAGAAGTTGTTTCCCAATGTGAGTGTTGTTTGTGAGGGACTTTTATATTTTTATATTTATAAAGTAACGTGATCGGAGAATACGGATCAATATTTACTAGGCCGTCACTTACAAATGAAGTTGCAGGAAACCAACATACCTCATAAATAGTGGTATTTCATATAATTCTTAAACAAGTCGTAAACCTGTGATTATATGGGATATCATCGTAATGTTCCATTAAATTTATATGTCTGAATGTTCAGACATAAATTCCATTAGAAAAATCTAGCGAAGATGTCACAATTCCCAGTAATCGTGTGTCTCTGCTCTTTCATCACTAAACCACTCAGATTTATGAGTGCACGAAAACAAGTGGCCATTCTTTGAAGCCGAATTATTCGAGTATTTACGCAACAGATCGCTGTGTGCTAACCAGCAAGAAATTAAACAACGTTTTAAAACTAAATAAATATAAAAAGTTTTATCTATGTTTTTTTAAAACGCAATCGAATAAATCAAAATGGGCGTTTTGATGTAACCATGTTCCAGTTTCTCAAAATCGTAACGTCAAACGGTTTATATTGAGGAAACTATAAAATCGGGATAATCATAAAAGCAAAGTTGGGTGGCGGCCAAGCGGGAGCCGACAATGAAAAATAATTCGACATACGGCCCGCGACTCGACAAAACTGGATCAAAAGTTTTTACGTTTTATTGCTTGTTGTTACGTCCGCGTTCTAGAATTTATTGTGAAATATGAATTGTGTGTGTTTATTAAAGAATCGAGCTCGGACCTGATCCGGACTAAACTTTATCCAAAGATGAATTAATGCATAGTTCCAGGGTTACGGTGCTTGACATCAGTTTCTGTTTTAAATGACAGTTAATGTTTATAAACATCGTAAATTAACAATTAATAGTTTATCTAGTGCTGCAACGGGGATCGAATTTAAATTGCCTCTATACCTAAGCCGTGCACTTTGAAATGCTTGAGATAGCTTCTCTACCAAACATCAGGTACTTGCGTAGGATTTATGATAAAGGTGCTTTTATTTAATCTATAGTTAATATTATTCCCCCTATTTATTATATTTTATTTTAGAGTTTTACGTATGTCATCTAACTCATCATCCAGTTTTATTATTGATCATCAGAATTTTAGGCTTGGCACCCATTATAGACTGCCTAGCCAGTAATGCTGACCGGTCTGACCGGCCATGCCAGCCAGTTGCTTTATATCGGCAAGCCAAGTCGAATCATGCCACATGCCAATTAATAACACTGATAATAACCACACAACACAAAAAAATTTAAGACTGTATGACATTTATTTTAATAATCGAATTAATATTTAATAGGTAAGGTAGGTAAGAATGAAATCTACGGCCTCCAGGTGCCAGTACCTGGTCTTTGTTACTGCCTAATGATAGATTTTGTTTATTCTGTTATTTATAAAACAAAATCAACAAATGTATCGTCTTATTATCACAACATACATCGTAATCTTTATTTGTTACTTATTTCGAATGGCCAGAAGAACGTTTGTGTTATAAAATATTAGCATTTTGGATGTGATCAAAGGGGACTCAAGGGCCAAGAATCGTAGACGAATGCTGAAGATATCCAAAGATGTTGGTTTTGAACCTAGAACTCGTAGCAACTTCACGATTATTATTACAATGTTTCATCGTAAAATTGGTGTCATATGATTTGAATCTTGGTTCTGAGGCATACACTTTTAATGTAAATTAGATATTCTCACTCTCGACTATCTTTAGTATATCACTGTCTGATCATTATAGCATCGCCCTGGGCGTCCGCAACCTTCAGTTTCATATTTCTTGTTACGGACATTCAAAGGGCTTTAATTCTTTTTGGGTATGTACAGCAAAAGTCGGGAATATATTTAGAATTTTAGATACATTTCTTTCCACGAAGGACAAAAGCAGAACGAATAGGTTGGTATATGTAATACTGTTGGGCTTCACCGTCAAAAACTGCATCTGTGCTTGATTTGAAGCGGTTGAGTGTTAAGTTATGCTAAGGAACGCTTTTAAGGAAAAAAACATCGAAAATTTGCTTAGTTAATGCTTTTGTGGAGGAATAAAAAAGCTATGCAAGATGTGTTTAAGTAAACCGAATGAAACTTGAATAATTATATTCGAATTCCGATAAGTGGACGATCAAAAAAAGCAATAAAAACAAAAGTGTAGACTAGCTAACAAAAACAACAATAACAAAATATTTGTTGATAAAAATCATATGCAGAAACAAACAAAGCTTTGTACGTTGCACAACAGTGGAGGCGGACGCGCACAAAACCGAATGCCTTAATTTAATATAAGTCAATTTAGGCCAATTTATGTAGTTTCGCGCTCGTGCAACGGTGTCCTTCCACTCAATACATCCATCCCCTTCACCCACATTGATTGAACCGATCTTTATGTTTGTACAGTCAGCAGAACAATTGTAGAGCAATTGCAGGACTTTAGTCCTTGTGTCGACGCCGTAAGTTCCGTAGATCTATTTCGCGACATACCGTCGAATGTACTCGACATATAAAATTTAAATAGATATGGTTTGATGCCGTATACTAATTAATCAGATTTTAGACGATTGGAAGCGAATGAAAATTGCATGTAAAGATTTGGTCGCATGAAGTTCGAAGTTAACGTTAACAATCATACGATAAATATATTTAGTTTTAAAAATATATATATTTAGTATAGTTAGCTGCTAAGTACCATATACTTTTTACAATGTAAAAATAAATTAGTATTTTTTATTCTGATATATTTTTATTCTTCATTAGACCGATAAATACTGATGATATTTTACAACAAATTAATTAACAGGACTACGTTCCTTACTATAGTCGTGAGTACATACCAAAACCAATAGAATGTCGAACAGAAGAAATATTACCTTTCAAAAAGTTAATAAAAACGTTTTATGAGAATAATCAATTCCATTGTGGACTGATTAATCACTAATGCTATACCGACGCCACAGCTGATGGCTTCGAATGATTTATTGCTCTACTCTTATAATTAATGTGTACGAATTAAACAGATATGGAAATTCGTAATAATGTTGTCTGTCAGGTGATAAAACATTCAATCGTAGGCTAGTTCAATCAGTGGGCAAGCGCTTCAAAGAAATTTAGTTTTAACAATATATTAAGTATAATAAATGAAATACCAAACACTCCGAATTATTACACACATGCAATTTTATGTAAAAAAATTATAAGCACAAAAATAGTGACGTAGTTTTGTTGATTTGGTTGTCCTAAAATTTGACTTTTTTAAACGTTTATGACATTGACCACTACCGAGGTATAATATTTATGATACTTCCGAATAAATGGAGTTTGGTGTATAAGGATGTCCGTTATACTCTAGATACCCCTTGACAAAGTCAGTCGGAACTGAATGATTAAATTTCTTTATATTAGTTTCACGACGAAAATATTAGTTTCATGCGTAAAAATAAAATAACAATAATGAGAAACAACTTCATATGATTTTCAAGCTTGATTGATAAGGACATTAAATTCTAAATGAGTATGGAGTGAAGAAAAACGCTATAGATGAGACAAATCTTACAGAATTTCCTTACAATGAAATAACCAAACATGACCAAAGAATAGCTTATAAATTATTATATCAATAATTTATTTATAGACGTGCAGTTGATATGATCTGTCTCCAGAGACGAATTGCTTAATCCTACTCCATTAGGATGTGCCGTGTACCCTTTTGTTATGAATATGTAAGATTAGGGAAGGGTCAGTGTAGGGTCGGAGATATACAAGGAATACATTATAAGCAAATTGATAAAAATAACAACTTAAGCTTTTTACGTTTTTCACAATATTTGTCAACTTTTGTAAATATTTATTCTATTACACATTGTTTCTAATTATCTCTGTCGTTTTCTAGAAATAATGAACAGTTCAATGCACAATAACAAGTTGGACACTAAGTTTGTTTTTCCTCAAAGGCTTAAAATATATCTGAGGAACATACGACGTACCACATAGTTCTCTCTCACTTCTACAGACATATATGCGTGCATTCGCAAAATATTCCTAATACCGCTTTTCTTTAGTATGTCAGCAACTGGTCGGTGTACGTTCGTCTTCGTCACTTACCAATAGTGACTAATGCAATATAAATTTACTTAAGAAACATATTAAGAAATTTGTTCATAGAAAGTACGAATGTATATTATCGTTAATAAATATCTATTTTCGATATGATTGTCCAAGTAGAAAGGAGATTAAACCCTATTGTTTACGAAAGTAAATATTTTTCGAACAAAGTACAAACCGCATTGTTGACCTTCAGTATCGAGTTTAAGGAAAACGTTTTTATTGGAGGGTTTATTTATTTATTGGTAAAGAAGCTAACAAAGAAATGGACTACATAGTAATTAGACATACAAATTATCGATTCGGGATAAAATTTGAATGGATACAAACATAAAAACAAGCGAATTGAGAAAATCGTCCGTCTTTTTTTAGGCGGTTACTAAAAGAGAAAGAGAAGAGAAATATTCCATCCATTATTCTGAGAAACTTATTAAATGATATCCACGGTGGTTTTAGCCATGTTCAGCGACAACGCGATAATTATAGACAAAGTAGCCTTAAATATGGCAACGACGCCGTAACGCGGGAGGCCACTTTCCACTACGATGACGGTTGAAAAGGATTCAAAGCTATTCCAACAAAGTTATTGTCGTCTTAAAGATAGACAGTTGAAGTGATAAAGCAGTTATAAATTTCTATAAAGCACTACGTTTAAATTAAATTTTCTTGATCTGTCACAAAGACATTAAATGTATATTGGACGAGTATAAAGAGCATTTTTATAGGGAGTGGGAGCGATGAACGGAGCGGAGTCTTTCCTGATTTTAATGAGATCGCCAATCTGTTGGGAGGGCGAGGGACGAGTCGGCTCTATTCTGCCGCGGTATGTGGGTAACTCTACAAATTCAATAAGGACCACAATCCGTTTCACTTACAACGGTTGCGGGATAATGTAATCGGCTTTGCGATATTTGGAATCTTTAGATGTATCTCAAATGGAATACTGTTAGTTTTTTTTTATTTGATCATTTCCTTTGTTTTTGTTGAGAATGGCTTGATAAGAATCAACAAGCGATTATCTTACTCGTCTTAACCATATGTAATATACTGAGTTATATAGACGTATAGAGTTTAATACATCCTATATATCCGTTTATTAGTTTAAACTTAGCCAATACTAAGTTTACCCCTGTTGGATTAAATTACAGAAATAAAAGTCCCTATTTTCCATATTCCATTTTTCCTTTCCTTCACAAGATTAGACATGCAACCATGATTGTTGCAGGGCTTTGGACCGGGCCAAAAACATTTGATGCAATGCACCTCACCGACCGATTGTGAGTTTGATTCGTAAAAATGACAATGATTCGTTCAATTCACAATCGATCGGTAAAACATAAATACAACTGTAGCTCACCAACGGCTAAAATAAGTGTGTGTAATTACCTTTACCAAGTGATTATTGTCCAATTTAATGTATAAATACTTATAAAGCTTATACGTTACTTAATACATTTATTAGTACCATGGTGATTCTTACTTGCCACCTGATAGGATTAATCTCGATATTTACTTATATCACTCACTGTTTAATGCGCAATGTTCTTTTCTATTAGGCAATCTGTCACTTTAATTTGATACCATTTCTTTCCCACGTAAGAAGGGGCTGGTATAGATCCGTGTTCAATGTAACGCGAAATGAAGCTGTGTGATTCAATCACCTATTTTTTGATTCGTAATAAGAGTGCTTTATTTTATATAGAATTTGTGTGTGCGTATATTTGTTTTATTATCGGTGCGTGTAATTTTGTTTTCTACGTTTATATTTTCACATACAGGTCGACGAACCGTGCTGCCATAAGATGATGCTATTCATCTGATCAAGATTGCGGGAGTTCATGCTATGCTTATGGTATCTTTTGTCTGATGAAGATAAATGTAGTAATGGTGACACACACAGGCAGATTATGAGGAGCTGGAATATATATAAACTATAAAAATACTAAGGTGTCTATGCGATATTATAAAAAGAAAAGATTTCACATTCATATCCAAAAACATACAAGAATAAAAAAAACGAAGAATGCATCGTGATATGGGCTAGATACTCGACAACTTTGGAATTTTATAATCGGTTCTAGTTACGATTATCATGTACAAGAATCACAAAAAGCGAAAACTTAAAAATCACAGCGCAAATTAGTAAATTCAGAGCGCAACAAGTATTGGCGCAGTTTATTCATTGGCTGGCTGACGCGTTGACAATACTGACTGCGTAACTACAAGCTTTTGGACACATTTCCCCAAAACAATGCTCCCGAACGTAGTCGTAATTTATAGAGCGGTTTGTAAAGCTTTTGTGTACACTTTTAGCGTTGTTCTCTCTGGTTGATATACTTTTATATACTGATATTTTTCGTTTAAATGACCGCGATACATTGTGCTATTGAGTAGGTTATATATTATCGTCCCAATTGCTTCAGTGACTCAAGACGAAAGCCTTTAACCTGTGTGTTGCCATTGACATACGAGACATACAAGAAACGTATTCAAGGTCACTCAAATAGCATTGAAATGGCCAATGCTCGGAGATTCTCTGGAAGATTGAATCAGGAAAACGAAATTGCTAAAATTAAGTGTCAATACATAGGACGCATTGTCATACGATATAGAACGCGTCCTACCACGTTGTGTAGTCACTTTGTGGGAGAGCACTGTATGGTAATAAGTATCCGATATTTGTGAGGATACTTGGGACGGACAACTTTTAACAATGGAAGTCCAAAAGACGTCCGACTGACGTCCGTCGAAGTTATATTAATTATATTGCATATTAGGTATTGATATCTGCGCGTGATATTAAAAAGTGCACATGTCCTGCTATGCTATGAATGACTTGGAAATATTCACACCGGTGATCCTCCCTTTCCGTAGTACTTTCAAGAAATTGTAACACGAACTACATTTTAATAAATAAATACTTATCATCTATGCGAACTGTGAAACACACATCTAACTTATGTAACGTTCCGTTGTGGTTTTTCGACATCCTTATGACACGTATTCCCTCACCGTCCCCTCGTTAAATAAACAAACCTTGGAAAAGTACAATAGGCACTTTACGAGACAATATAAATGTGGTGATGAGGGACTTCAGACCGTTTGGAAGGAGACCGAGTTTTCTACAAAGCAATATGTTTTATTCAAACAATTGTAGAGGTTGAGGTTTGATTTATTTAGTTTAGCGTCAATTTTTATACTACACGAATATATCGGCTTTTAATATATAGATTTCAATCCACATTAAACTAACTAATAATCTATTTCAACCAGTGATCGAATGATAGCATATTTAATAAGACATTTTACACAAGTTTATCGTCTATAAACTTTTAGTAATATTGCTTTAATTGTTAAACATTCCAAAAAGTATATAAAGGTACGACAACTATTTTTATTAGCTACAAGACTATAACAAAGTCATTTATAACCAATATTAAAGTACCGGGATAGTCGTCTGATACATTGTTGTTTCTTCACGACATTGTATTTTATCGGTGTACACCCGCCTAGAGAATTGCAACTCGTGAACTAAAACATCCGGTTTATTTCAGTGCAGGTCGATTATCAGTTAGAACGCAAGTCGGAGTCACGTACTTTAACTACCTGTTAGATGTCGAAATAAAAGAAAGATTCATGATTTAAAAAAAAGCACTTTATTACAGTACCAATATTCTCACATATCTTTTTATAAAATACTATGGCTTATGTAAAAGCTGTATTTTGATGTATATAGGTATGTATGTAATGTATTGCGTGTTATTTCCGAGTATGATTTTAAAGTACGAACGAGATAAGAGGTTAAGATAAGTACTAAATAATAGCAGTATAATAAATTTAAATACCAGTAGATATAGCAAGGTGCGAACATAAATTATTAACAGAATTAACGATAAAAAGCTAAATAAAGAGTCAAATACTTCGTAATCTACTTTACGTATTTGCTTTTGTACTGGATATAGTGACAGGTAAAAGTGAGTGACTGATGATGACAACTAAAATAAACATTTTTATAGGAACAAAATTATGTATAGTTGGGGTAAAAAAGGTCAACTTAAAGTCGACGTTTGCTTGCACCAGGTACACTGACATCACTGACAGTTAAATTGAACATATTTGCTTACTTCGTTATGACTAGGACTTTAAAAATGCGTTTCCTATAGTGACCAGTTGTCATATCACGTAAGTATAATTTTATAGACAATTGTCTTCAGTTTCAAAAAGTGTGTCAGACTTCATAAAGGAGGGAATATGACGAAGAATGAAAACTGACGAAAGTTTTCGTACCTCGACTGTTCATTCTGCCTATAGGTTTTCCATAAATACAAAATTTAAAGTATTGTAACAATTGAGCATTTTGTATTTTTTGAAAGTCTGAAAACCTCGTCATTAGTGAACAATATAATTAATACTTAAATTAGTGTCTACAAGAGATATTAAAAGTAATAGATATTAAATCTTTGAAGGTGACGTAATGCGAAATGAGCTAATAAAATATATTATAAACTAGCAAAATAACGTAAATGTATACTATGTAATAACATATAAAATAATAAGTATCATAAAAACATTATGTAATCTTCGGTTTCTTAATAGTAGTAGTATGTTGGCTTGTGTTGGTCAACAAATTATATGTTTTTCTTCTTTTTTCTTTATGAAAAACCGCGCCAGACTAATGAGCTGTCAAATGTAAATAGCCGCCATCCGATGAGATTCGGTTAGTCTTTGAAAACGACTGTTTTTATTTATTTTGACGGACCGTGTTTACATTAACACAAATTCTACCACATATATCAAGATTGTGCTAATTATAAAAATAGAACGCTGTCTACCAACACGTTCTAGTACATTGAAAAATAAAAATACTATCTGAAATTATTGACAAGAAGAGTTTAAGTGTAAAAATGTAAGGAATAAATAAAAATGTAACTAATATCTTAAAGATAATGATAGTACGGTAATTTTATGGCAAGTTAATCAAAACTAACAAGTGATTATTTTTAGATTTAATCCGTTTAATCCAATAGAGTTAAAGACAATACTAATTTGTTTATTATAAAGTAGATTCGCGTGCCCGACTTCTTCCGGGTGGATTTCACCTCATTTTTATAATTTTAAATTAAATTAAACTTATTTAAATTATTACTAAATCTTTAGGTCAGCATTAAAATACTCTTTATTGAATAAAATATCTAACACAAGCCTAGCTATTAATATCATAAATCTATTAATACACTTTTTTTTATTCAAATTGTCGTCAATTTAAGGTGCACTAGTCCCTTAATAGGATTCTCTGTGCTACAGGGGACTAGCTTCTATATTTTGCTTGACCTATTATGGTGCTAACGTAGGCGAAGAATATGTACGACTGTTGTGATATTTACCCTTCGCTTCGCGTAGCATTGCCGCGTTTGTCACTCACCTAGGAAAACGGTTAAGCTTCCGAGTGAAAGGCGAAATAGCTTTATATTTATTTTATTTATGTTTCTAAAAGTCTGTCCACTGGACATTTGTCATTGTCTTCAAATTCTGTTTGTACCTCGTACGTTTCAAGTCCATCCCCGCGATGTCTGGCGACAGCTGCTGTTTATATTAATTTCATGTTCCAATGTTGAAAGTATGAAACTTTTCTCTTCCTTCTTTTTACAATAATTATATTTTTGATGAATTTACTAACGATTAATTTTACTTCTTTGTATGTTCGTAAATGAAAAGTTTATTGAAATTTTAGAAATAATAGATTTAGATTTTTTTAAATATGTCCCTGTTAAACAATGTATTTTCTATTTTTAAACGTAATTTCTGATAGTGTAATACGAAGATTTAAATGCTAACTATTAAATTAATTGACCATTAACATATCAGGAAATGTGCATGTCAGAAGATAAGATTTTTTGTAAATATAGTAGCTAAACGTAAAAATGAATATTTCTAATACATAATTACAAACACTTAAAACTACCAATAAATCTTAATGCTACTTTTACACAACATCAAGTAAGAAAATATGGGATATGGAAGAAACAAGAAAGGTAGAACATGTTTGGAATATTTTTTGACATTTAACAGTTTTCTCTCACTGTCTATTTTCTACGCAATTTTGAAAAGAAAACACTATGTAATTTAAAGACCTTCGAAAAATCGTTTATTTACTTAAACCTTGAAAACACAAACCGAAAGTCGGTAATGATAATGAAATGCAGTTGTATTGTTGAACACATAAAGCAAGCGTAATGGTCGGTGTTTGTCTCAATTAAAACAATTACGTCGGCAAATTGTACAATAGGGTATCCGAATTTTCGGTTGCGGGCCTATCCCGAGCCGATAACGAACTGTTACGGCGTCCCTAGGGTCGTCTGTACATCTACTATATGTTGTATTCATACTGAGTCGATTATTATTATCGTCTTAACTGAACTTCGCTCTCATCTTTATTTATAGAAATATGTTTGTTTGGATTTACTACATTGTTATTACTTCATTTGTGAGTTTATTTGTAACTTTAATTTTGCAAAAAAATATATTAGATTTATTTACTATGTTTAATCATATATATAGATTTACGTATGTATACGAACGAAATACGAAAACATCTCTAGAACACGCACATTTTATTAGTATATCTAAACCGTAACAAATTAATTATAAATCGTGATACATAATCCAGATTTAAATATTTATGACCTCAGTGTTTCTGATAAGCACGAAGTCTGTTTGAGTCAGAAGTCTAATATATTTTTAATAATAATGATATCAGCCTTTTTTATAATGTTCCCCACTGCAGGGACGCAGGCCTCCTCTCCGAGAGAGGGAAGGGGCCGTAATCCACCACGCTGGCCCAGTGCGGGTTGGTGGATGTCACATGTCTTCGAATTTATTGGTTCTAAGACACGCCGGTTTCCTTACGATGTTTTCGTTCACCGTTTTTGGAGCAGTGGTGATGAAATAAATTACATAAAGTAAAGCGTAAGTCGGGATCTAAACCACTGAGCCACCACTGCTATATTTTTAAACTACAAAGAAATTCCAAAAGTAGAACGTTGAAAAATCTCTAATTTTAACAAAAGTTGCCATTTATCTAATCTAATCTCAAAATTCTACATGGTCTAGTCGACAAATTCAGTTAGTTAGTTTTAAGCTATAACTTTTACATTGTAAGTTAGAGTTTGAGAAACTTGAAGCCCGATCAAGGATATTAAAAACGTGGACAAAATGATTAATAGTTTGAAACTAATAACGGCGTTATGCATACAGAATGAACTTCCGTCGGGGCTCATTCAATATCTGCCGCTCGGAATACAGATTCCACATTTACTGAGTAACCATTGAGTTTGACAACTGCATAGTGAGATTATCCTGTCGACTACCAAAGTATTGAGTTTCAATTATGTGTAAAAGTATTAGGAATGCAGCAATACGCCTATTTGTCGATACTATACCGCTGACACTCTATTATTACGGCTACACCCATTCCGATATGCTTAGTGAATTTAAAACCAAGGTAAATACCATCGAAACGGCATACGCGAGTCCAAACAAAGCCCGGGCTTTTCCCGAGTATAGTTCGTGCCTCATTTGCAATGAAAACGACGAGAGACGAAAGAACGCGCGTTTACGTTACTAGCATAGTTCGTGCATCGTCTGCACTTTTTAATGAAAATGATGAAAAATGTGCGCTTTTACATTACTTTTAGAAGCGCGAAATTTCAAAAGTATCGTTGTATCGACAATAAAAATAAATATCGGAAAACGTGAAGTATCAGTATCGGGTGTACTCCTAACTTGAAAGAGCCAGACGGCTGATGTTGAACACCACATGAGCTCCAGGTGAAAGAAAGATATGAACAGGTTTATGGTGCTAGTAAATGACAATTATTATAACATTAGTATGGGAAAAGAACACATTCAATTTTAGTATTTATATTTAGCTCAGGCTTTCCAATAAGTTGATGTGATTACGTAAGATCAGATTGCATACACACATAATATTTTTAATAGGTTATTTAAACTTTTAGTAAGCTTAGGATAGGGGGAATTATACGAATAGGTATAGGATATTAATGCTAATCAATCAATCCTAATAATTATATTATAAGGAAAGAATAATATATTTAGAAAGATTTCTAAGGAAAATTATAATTTTATTAGAAATCATTATATGTTTGTGTAAAGAACAAACTAGTTTTAAAAACAACATTAACTCAGGGAAACCGAATGTTATATATACAGTTGAATTATGCATGTGAACTCACCCCATTTGAAAGTGTCCATTCAATGACCGAGAACGTCAACGTCACGCGACCGCGTGTCATTGATCAATTACGAGCGACCACCATACGGAACCGAACCGCTACAATACCGACGTGATTCCGACATCGTACCTTACAACTCTAAATTTATCGAGACACTTCAACAGCAAACAAAACAAAACTGTACAAAAGAGTTTTATTTTTTTTTGTCTTTGTTGTGAATTTAAATACAATACGTAATTAAATAATTATTCGAACGGTTCAGACAATTATTATTAATACAGTTATTAAAAATATTAGTTCTAATAATGATGCTATTCATTATTGAGAACTAACAAATAGGATACAGTACATATATGACAAGGAAAAGTACTATTACATTAGACACAAGTGACGGTTAATTAAAAAAACATAATTTCATCATTCATCACATCATAATAGCTATGACTATCCCGGGGAAAATACGAGTCTAATGACATATTACTCTTCAAAATCTGTCAAGTCTTTTAGTCCACAGGAAGCTACAATGGACTGACGTATAAACATACGCACGAAAATTTTGTTATCTTATGTTTTTATCCGATTGCTCTCCTCGATCAATCGGATAAAAACATAAGTTAAATGGCTTAAGTGAAATAAATATTGCTAAATATCTTGAAAAAAACTGCGGGCGGTACAGAATATTTATACTATGATTTATAAATCACAAACATAATATTAATTATTATGCTGCATTGTATAAGCCGTAATATTCGCAACAATGTTATATTTCAATTAACGTCACGACAGATCGAGTTCACTTCACAGTATGTTAGTCAAATATGTTTATATATGAAATAAACGAGGATGAAAGCTTTGTGGTTACAAAAAGCTTTCATGTCAAATTTTTAAAGCTGGAGCGTATTTATATATTGAACATTAAGTATAGTATTAATGAAAACTACATAGT
The DNA here is from genome assembly GCA_000931545.1 of Papilio glaucus. Classification (NCBI taxonomy): domain Eukaryota; kingdom Metazoa; phylum Arthropoda; class Insecta; order Lepidoptera; family Papilionidae; genus Papilio; species Papilio glaucus. The sequence continues at coordinate 298,140 of JWHW01033407.1, read as the reverse complement.
ATCCTATAAACAAATACAAACCGGCCGTAAAAACTTTAGCCAAAACCTATACAGTATTATCGTAGTCTATATAGGTTCGTGCC
>JWHW01033407.1:284512-297330 GCA_000931545.1 Papilio glaucus | reverse complement strand
TGAAATAAATATTGCTAAATATCTTGAAAAAACTGCGGGCGCTACAGAATATTTATACCATGATTTATAAATCACAAACATAATATTAATTATTATTCTGCATTGTATAAGCCGTAATATTCGCAACAATGTTATATTTCAATTAACGTCACGACAGATCGAGTTCACTTCACGGATAACATCAGTATGTTAGTAAAATATGTTTAGATGTGAAATAAACGAGGATGAAAGCTTTGTGGTTTACCAAGCTTTCATGTCAAATTTTTAAAGCTGAAGCGTATTTATATATTAAACAATAAGTGCACAGTATTAATGAAAACTACATAGTATCCTATATACAGTAGTATTTGTACATTCAGAGACATTATTTTACATACAAAATAACTCGACAGTTGTTTTCGCCGTCTATAAATTGAAAATAAAACTGAAAAATAAGACAATGAAGATCCTTTGCCCGCCATGAAGTAAGAAGTATGGCGTCAGGTAGGCGGCCGGCCGTTAAAACTTTAGCCAAAACCTATACAGTATTATCGTAGTCTATATAGGTTCGTGCCGACACTAAATAAGTGGGAAAAGGTTAGGGAGATTTTTATGAAGGTAAGAAATACGGTCTTTCCTTGAAGTAACCTATGCATGATCGATATGAGAATACCGCTGGTGACAGTAGAGTTGCAGAAAAATCATAGTGTTGTGGTAGTATGACTCACCTAAGATATAAAGGAAATCGTCCTTAAGCTCTCTAAATCTTATTCTGTCGCCCCAATTCTATCCGACAATTTACCTAAAAGTGTTCCGCATTTTGTATCTCATCCCGGTATCTCATAGCTAACACTGGAAGACAATTATAACGTTTCAAAGCTATCGTCGGCAGGAATTTAAATGGACCAAGTAGGTTCATTGAATGCACATCGAATTTATTATCTGTTACAGAACGTCTAATGATCGAATCCGTGCCAAGTCATAAACACAGCATAGAACAGAATTATCATGAACAGTTCCAGAGTAGCGATCGCCAATATAATGAATATTAAATATATATTTGCTAAACATTTATGTCGAGTATTCAAGATATGTTTTATTTGAAGAAGATATATGAATGCTAATTGTCGAATGTAAATTCGCAGAAGAACGCGAAATGACTCAGACGTTATTTCGCTATGAGCTGTAAGGCCCAAATTCCAACTAGTACTAAAATTAGAGAAACTGCTCCTGTGCAATAACAAAAAGTCTGCTGTACGTGGCCAACCCAGACATTATTTATGTTTACAAAAGTAAACATGTATAACTATTGACTATTTAACTATAAAGACAATTGTTTAATAAAATATGCACTTTAAACAATAATTATGATTGATTATGTAAGTAAACTATGAAATTCTTTCACCATTAGAAAGCTACCTTATCGAGCACAGACATAGGCAGTTATTTTATTATTAACATTAAACAAAAAAAAATACGGAGGCGAAGCCTTGTTCTTACTAAAACAAAAAAGAAATTTATTATAAAAGTGTTATAAAAGAAAAAAAATGTTTTCAACAACTAATGTTGATACGCCATTTTAAATTCGTCCAAGAATTTCAAGTTATATCCTATAAACTACTGGGCCATGTTTACTAATTGTATTGGCAACAAAACAAGAAAAGCCAATGCCGAGACTGACTTATTTAGTTAAATGGAAGTTAAATAATCATTTCCATGCTGTATCTTAAGCCCGGTAAAATAATAAAAAGACACAATAGAACCGATTGAGATTGCGAGAGCCGCATTTTTATCGATAGAATAATCAGATAAAAGGATACCATTAACAGCGAAACCGAGGCCAGATGAGAGGAGAGAAAGGAAAAAAAGAAGTTTTAATCTGCGATGAAATCTGCGCGAACAACAAAAGCATCCGCCACTGACTTGAACCTATCTCGTGCAATTCACGGAAGCCCCAGTAATCCTCTTTGCTAGACCGAGCCCACTTACTTACGCTACCGTGTTGACAGTGTTGATTTTTAATAACAAAGGAAAATACGTATCGATATGCAGGAGTTAATAAAAACAAGATAGTGTGGCTTTTATTTACTTTTTTATATAATAGAAGGTGATAAACAAGCAAGTGGTCCACCCGACTTCAAGCAACCGCTATAGGCATCTGCAGCAAGATAATGAGTTAAAGATGCTTTCCCATCCTTAACTTATTAGAAATGAATGTGGAAGAGGGGTAAAATTAAGGCTCCACCACTTCACTAACCAGACAAAACGCAGAATACTTCTACTTCACGCCTGTCTTCTGTGAGATCTTGGTACTTCACCGGTCGAGCCGGCCCATTTGTGCAACAAATGTTATTGTTGCGGGTTCTACTTCTGTTATACTTATATTACAATTATTGTATATTACCTTTTATTTATCAGTGGAGGACAGCTGTGCTGTAGCTTAAGGATGACCTTAGATTGTAAACTATTTATAATTTACAATAATGTACATGTGTTTGAAAAATTAAAACACATAATAAACTTATCCTAGTAAGGATAAGAAAGATAAGGAAAGTAGTAACTTTACCTCCTTAACGACCCAATCGATCATCATGACACATACATTGTCAGAAGTACAGAAAATGACATGGGGTTATCTGTTACTTTCATTAACAATATCGGTTGCCATGGTAATGTAACATGTTTCAACAATAACAACGTTTTGTCACATGATACAAATAATTGCAAGTTATTATATAAGTACGCGGAATCATCTTACAAAAATCTTATCGTGGAAAAAAAGAAACGAATGCGTGCAAAACCGCGGACAACAGACTAAAGATAAAAGGCGATGTGTGTATGTATGTTAACTGTTGACTCCAAAACGGCTAGATTCGATGTAACTTCAAGAAATGTTCACGTTGGCCAGCGGTGTTCCTGTGATGTTCGGTAGCGATCGGATCAACGTATATCAGTCGTTTCTGAGAGATAAATAGTTTTTTCAATTACCCATCCGTTTGAAAAAGCACCTCGAATATAGAGCAAAAAGTGCTATGTTGGATATATAATTACAAAATATATTTCCATTTGAGAACCGCAATGTACGTGTTGAAAATGCAATGAAAAGATCCCGGAGCGTGCATTACTTAGCGCTAAGGCCTTGTATGCAATTCGCCAACGTCGCCACCGACGTCCAAGCGATGAATCCACGCGAGCATACTCCGCGTGTGTGAACCTGGGCCATATATTTCATGTCATGGCTTATTAATAACGTCTACAATACTATCCCGGCTATTACATTACGTAATTTATTGTCGAAATCCTGCTAGGGGGAAGCGTTTCCGCTCGGAGCGTAGCCGTTGAAATACAGAGATGAAAGCAATAATTAATATGTTTTTCTCTTACCGAAAAGCTACACGCAACAACAATTAATGTTGGCAGTAATAAATATATGACATTGTAGGTTCTTAAACGATTTATAATGACAAAGAAGAATACACTAAGAGAGAGTTTTATGTTAAGGTAAGAAGACGATGATCGAAAATAATTAATTAAATAATAATAGAAATGGAATGTATAAATATTAATTAGCTGTATAAGCTTGTACGTTTATCAATCATGGTAAACGATAAAATACGATAAACTTCAGATTTTAGGAAACAGAATGAGTGATTTGCGATACGAAATATAATACGTATTGGCGGTCAATTTAAAGACTAAATTTAGGTGTATAGAACAAGGATGCTTTTAAAATGAATACTGATGTAAGGTCTTTATAAGAAGTATTCTACCTATTATTTGCCATGTCAGGATTAGAAACGAGTGGATGGTTTGATTATCATCGTTAAACAACGATTGAAACAACTTGAATTCGCACCAGGGAACCACAATCAGGAGCAGATGCTCTACAAGAAAAAGGCGATCGTGCTCGAGACAGGCCATCTAGAAACAAATCTACAACTAACTCGACTCCAAATCAACTCTCGCCTTTCCAACAACTTTACTCAAACAAAACTTTTTAAGTACACTTCTTTACTATTCAGAATCAGTTTATTGCATATTTATACTTGACATATAACTAGTTTTATCACTTTTCTGGAATAATATGATTATAAAAATAATAACATAGAGATGCAATACTGAATTCTATAACATACATAGTAAGTACATATGTTTACGAGTTTTTATAGTGAGACAAGAGCCGAAGTTTGAGTTGAACAAAGAATACTATTTTGATTGCACAGAACTATAACAACGGACCAAACTTCAGAGGGTTTAAACTAAGCTCTATCTGTGTAAACCCTACGACAACCATTGACAAAAAGAACAAACTTTGTAATAGAGTAAAAGCTTTGTAACTCTTAGTTTAATGTTTAGTTTTAGTATTCATTGGCATTGTTAATTATAAAATTAAACATTAAACAGAAAAGGGACGAGCCTCAAACTCCCTATAAATTTTTAGAATTACGTTTCGAACTTAATTAGTTAATAATTCTTCGACGGGGGAATGAAAAAAACCTCGTTACAATCGTAGCAGGTGTACCTTTAGGCGTAACGTTAAAAATTAAATTACCGAAAATTTTTAACATCGAACCCCGACAATACAAACTCAGAAAGAATGTCGTGAAAAGTTAGGCACCCGAAAGTTAAATGGAAAAGTTCGGTATTCAAATTGACAATCTCGACAAGACCGAGCTTGTTCCATCCACCTCCGAACTGAATGAGCTCCTAAATTGATTTTTTTTAAATCTGCTAAATAAATTACAATATTTAAAACTGTCACAAAACATCTGCATCCAACAGAGGCAAATTAAGTCGCGGTTTTGATAACTTTACTTTACCTGTAATACAACACAGATACAACATTTTTTAACTAAGTAAAAGACAGCAATTAGATAATTTGAGCGGAAGACAGAGAATGGAATTGAGAAGAAAAAGAAGAGAGTGGAATTGAAAATAGAGAATTAAGTATCAACGACGTGCCAGCCTTAGGCATATTTAGTTTCATTAAAGTCAAGGTCAAAAACATATGGGACATTGCATATCAGACAAAACGGGAACTAAAAACATTTCTGTTTCAACAGCTGTTTTTTTTGGGAGGGGGGATCTTAAATTAGATACCCTTAACTTTTTTGTTTTACTCACTAAAACCCTCGGTGGCCCCGCGATCTCTAGTGAAACGCACCGGTGCCCCATGAACTAAGCTTGCGCGCGACGCTGTGGAGAAGGCGCTCCCCTTTCACTTTTCCACACAGGACCACGCCAATTGCCGTCTTCCCACCATAGACATACCTACTACGTAATACTGTGCTATCTACTACGTAGTGCTGTACTTAGTATTTCAATGTAACAACGTATTCGTGCTACTCATCTTAAGAGAAAAAATACTAGCCTACAGCTTTATTTTAAAACTTTAACAAAGGATCTTTTTGATACTTCTGTTTATAAAGTCGGTATTCACGGGAATGTGCAACATTACAGTGAATATTTGTATTTCAAATTAACTAAAACAAATAAAAGAAAGCAGTAAGCTGATGAGTAGATGGGGCATCACGTCAGGAGGGAGCGTCATGGTGTTTGCCGCAACGGCATACTTTTTTTTTACCGATTTTCTGCCAAGGCGCGCCAATAGATGTTTCACATCAAAAATTAACTTATTGTAATTCGTAAGCAGCAATTCGCTTACCCTCGTCACGTTTGAAAACTAATAAGCTTTAATATTAAAACTTATCGCTATCCTTGTCAAACCAATTTGGCATAAACAGAATGATAGTTTAAATTAGCTAGTATGTTATAGTCTTAATAAAGTTTAGCGGTGCAATATGTCAATGCAACAAAGAACAACAAAGAATTTTAACTCAAACTTCTAAATACATATTTAGAAGTATAAATTAAAATTACAATTTAATTCTCCTCCTACAATCAAACGTTCAACCGTTTCCATTCATGACTATGTTTGTACTATATTTTCTCCATTCTTGTATTGTACATATAGTAGTGCCTCGCATTCAAACTAACCAATTTGATACTTCGTTCAAAAAATGTAAAATAATATAATACATTTTGGTACTTATAGCATATTTTCAAATTATTTTTACATTGGGGGATTTAAGGAAAGAATATTGCGTTATAGAGTGTTTGCCAAACGGATTTATTCCGATAACCGAGTATTAAAAAGTTGCTAATCCCTGATGTAAGAATAGGAAAGTTTCCCTCGAGCCGACATGGTTTCCCCACTTGAAACTGATTGTCAATAACGATAAGGTATTTCAAACAAAGTTCAAACTTTATTGTAGATTCAAGCACAAAGAATTATTATTGTTAGATATATGGGTGTAACATCATATTTTGACGCTTTAAGGTTTAAAATACCTTCTATTTTAAATTCATAAAAACTAAACCTCTTGTATGTAATAATGAACTGAATAAAAACATTGTTTTTACAAATATATAACGACTACTTTTAACGTTAAAAGCCGAATCGCTCGTTAACTTATGTATCGCTCAATCAAAGTCATTGTCATGCCGTATCACTTAATCTGTCTAAATCTAAAATAGTCCGTCGTTTAACCTAAAAGTGTAATTAAAAGTTTCGCCCTCGGATCGCAGTTATATCGGCCGATGCTAGACGAAGCGACAGTTTTTCTGGGGAAAAGTTCCGACGTCCCGACTCGCAATAAATGAAAAGGTTTTGTTAGACGGAACGACAGTTTTATAAAATTGCTATGAACTACAAGATGTTTTTTATGCTCATTGCTTCTTCAGAATTTTCAAGGCGAGATTATTTTTAAAATAAAAACTTTGTTGCTGGAAGTTTGACATTCCGGTGATTAGTGGCTCTCCTGCGGTCTATTTGAAATAGATTTCTGATATCGATTCTAAAAGTTTGTATTTCATATTACAGTATTTTTAAGTGCCCATACATTTTTAAGTTCGATAAGTGCGAAAAACAAATATTCCTTTTCACAATTTTGTGGATTTATTCTACTCAGACCTCATATGACAGCAACAGCCGGTGATAAGATTTAAGCCATTGTCCAAAAAATTAAGTGTGTTGTGCGTGTGAAACTTGTCGGTACAAAATACCGAGAAAAATTTAGGCCACTACATTAGTGCTAACTGTTAATTGACAAACTGCTCTAAGAAGAAACTATCTAGCTTTAACAAGTTACTAACAACATCTTAACTTAAGCTATCGTAGGTTTATTAACATTTTCCAATATAGCGCCAAATTGTATGCGGTTGTTAAAAATAATCTAGGTTCATATGTCTCTGGATGAGTTAAGAAGAACAATAAGGGAAAATTGTATTTGAAACGAACAAAACAAACTTAGCCAACGCGTCTAATTCTGCCACGAAGTGATAGTGCGTAAAGACTAATAAGATTAATGGCCTAAGATATAGGCATAACAAATTTGTACTCTCTAGGTGCCTATCAAATACTGATGGGCACCTAGAGAATCGCCAACGGTGAGTTACGTATTTATTGAACCTAGTATGGTTAGTTTTCCAAAAGCGGTAGAGCCCGCAACATCTGTTGCACGAATGAGCCGGCTCGACCGACCCAATTTCAATCCTCTTCCTTTTCCCATGTTTTCCCAGGATGTGAAGGGAAGAGGATTGGACGGGGAGCTGATAAATGGGGAAAAGGAAATATATTTTTCCCGTCTATCCCCTTCTCCGTCCATTAAATATGGGCAACGAATCTGCGACTCATTTGCTTGTTACGGATGCCTATGGGTAGCGGTCCCTTAATATCAAGAGACCCGCTTTCTCGTTGGCTACCTTGTTCCATAAACAAAAAAAATAGGTTTCACAGTGTTAGTTCTAGATTTAGCTCGGCAACCCATTTGTGATATATCAATGTACACTATCTAACATACAATCTAGATCTAGATCAAATTACAGATGAGGGTATAAATTTCTTATGCCGTATATTTAAATATAAAGAAAAAAATACCATGCGGCGTTGTGCAAGTTTTTTTTTTAATTATCATACACAGAATACAGCGTTATCACGAGCTAGAACATCAACTTATTATCAGGTAAACGTTTCATCGCTAAATTATAATAATAGGTGAAGAATAAATTCTAAAATTTGGAGCATAAATAGTTTGAATGTTCCATCGAATTTCCGCATAGATGGTTTAACTGGGAAATAGTTTAGATGTTGAAAAATGGGCTCTGATGTAATAATGCCGTTTAGGTATTTTATGTTCGTTTTACGTTTAAAGTTTTAAGAAAATTGAATAAATTAAAGAAAGTTTTATGGCTTGCCTCCAAATCTTGAGATCGAACCGCCAAAATAAATGTAATATGTTTTTTTTAAGGAATACAAAGATCATTTTCATAAAACATAAAAACAACTTGTAAATAATGCATGAAGACGTTTTGCATCAGCTGCTGAGCTTACAAGACAGATTTTTTCAAACCTATAGATTTGTTTAGTCTATGTTTAAAATATACATTTGTTTAGATCGTGGCCTCGAATCCACCATTCGACTTTTGTCTTAAACCATGCCCTAGCTAAGCTTATCTTAGCCCGCGTATGTGGGGTCAACATAGTATGGCCATAGCACAGTTTAACAATCACATGAATTATTGTATGTATAGGGTCTGGCTACATTATTTCTAATATGCGTCTATATACCTGTAAATACTGCGTTACCTAATACAGCTGTTACCTGTTACCATTGCCAGGAAGAGCCGTTCATCTCCCAAATTCGTGCGTATGCTATGAATATCCCAATGCACAGTGTGCCTAGCTGATACTTGCAAAATCTGTTTTGTCCTGTCCTGTTTTGAACTTTATATATACTTTATTTTTAAGATCATAATACATATTTAACTAAAATTTCAACTGAACAGTTATTTTATAGCAATTTTTTCAAACAAATTTTCGACATGGTTCCTTAAATTGATATAACTTTTTTATTAAATACTAAAAGTTAAGCTTCCCACAATACATGAGTGAAAAGCACACTTAAATCAGTTAAGCCGTTTCTGAGATTAGCGAGTACAAAAGCACAGACACACAGCCAAAAATTCTAATAATCATCGTTTTAAGTTTTAGTGCGTTTATAAAGGCCCCAAAAATAGTTTTTCTCAAATATCTTCCATGTACAGACATCAGTTAGTTACATTTATATTATATGTATAGATACATGCATGTCAGATTAGCGGCTTACAAAATAAAGGGCGATATAAGGAGCACCCATAACCGACGAGCATGTATGCGTGTAAATTCGTAATTATGCACGAATATTAATATTATTAGGAAGCTAGAAGTATTACTACAATACTACATCATTAGAAAGATCAGCAGATTTATTATGAAATCACGTAAAACAAGCGTCATAAAAGCAACAGTATTATTTCTTGTTTTTTATTTACTTGACAAAAACAAATGAACACAATCATCAAGTATGACATAACACGATTATTGTATACACACTGGTTAGACCGTAGGCCAATTACAACCTTCTTCCTTCCCCATGCTTTCGACCCTCCATTTCCCTAAATTATATCCTCCCCCTCTGTCGAACATAAAGGTAACGCATCTGCAACTCGATGGTTGTTGCGGATGTCTATGGGTAGTTACTAAACTTCAGATGAACCCTTGTTCATTAATCAAGATTGTCACCTTCTTTCCTTAAAATGATTTTTTATAATTTTATTATACAATATATTAAATTCTTAATAATTTGAGTATTATAATAAAGTGCTTTATTATTTTACATTTCGGTAATTAATTTGAAAAATGTCATAACTATTTAGCTCATCGCTTAATGTAAAAATAGCCGTCCAGTAATTTAAGCCGTATTGTTTCTAGAGGAGCGTCGGACCGAGTAATTTGAGTGTGACACATTTATGAGGGTCTTCTGACTATGAATGAACTTGCGTCGCGACAATATAACGGTCAATGTACACCTTTTTACGTCTTTACTTTTATTCACTTTTAAAAAAAATGTCAATTCGATATTAATATTAGTATGTAAAATATATATTATAAAATACCTCCTTATAAGAGTTCATATCAAGTCTCTGGTTTTGAAGATTTGGATTTATTTATCTTCTACCTTGTATATTCAACACAATTGAGCTCCAAATTATATACATATTTTTTCTTAATTTTCTACATACCACAAAAAATAATATCACAAAAAATATTTCTCAATTCTTACTCAAACCATAAAAGATTCTTGTAAAATTACATGTTCTAGGTATAATAGCTTTTTTCCCCCGACCAACCCGGTTGGCAACGAATCTGCAACTCGTTTGGTAATAGCGAAACAGTTTCTCCGACCGGGTTCCCGGATTGTCGTGGCGTGGTCGTGGGGCCGTGGGATAGTCAACCAAAATGGTAAACCAAGGGAATCCAGTGCCGGTCCGTGGTGCAGACAGGTTCCCGTAGCCACGCCGATATGCGTAGAAGGAACATGGTGAGGTCTTAGTCGGTGCGAGTCCAACATACTCCGCAAACAAGGGCGGCTATGTGTAGTTACTGATTTTATGGATGAACGTGGCAAACGAGCAATCGATTCACTTGATGTTATATAACCGCTACCGATAGCCATCTGCAACAGGCAAATGAGTTGCGGATGCGTGGCCTTTAATAGAAGAGGAGGGAGGGATAGACAGGAAAAAGGATATTTCCTTTTCCTTTTCATCCCGTCCCCGTCTAATTGTCTTACCCTTCCCATCCTATCATTATTAAGAAAGGGTAAAAAGGGGAAGAGGACTGAAATAAGGACTGACGGACTGAAACCTCACTCATCATATGAAACACAGTACTTCTATTTCACGCCTGTATTCTCTGAGGTCGTGGTATTTAACCGGTCGAGTCAGTATTCGTTCATCAGATGTTGTTGTTGCGGGCTCTACCATGTGGATATTAATGTGTAGTTATTTCACATTAAAAAAGGTTAGTAGTTGTGTGGCTGTGCGTAGAAAGTTAAGTTAGTCTGGGAATCAATGATTCATTTACTTCAGCTTTTGGTCTTATTTCTTGATACTTTTACTATTTATGCAGTTTGCGGCCATATGTAAGAGTTCATCTATCATTTATGTACCTAATATCAAACGCTTGCCATAAATCTGAATGGGTAAAGCACGTCGTCGCTGCAACATGCATTGCATTTTAACTAGACGCGCGTCCACGGGGACCATGCATCATTCGAGCAACGACACATCCAGAAATAAGCGAACCGTTAGTCCAACGGACGTTCGTACTGAATAATTAGCTCGTAGAAACTCATGAAATCTCACACATTATGTCGCATAAGACGTGCAATTTATTTTGGTTAATGGTTTGTCACCTTTACTGTACTAAGATCTATGTGTTTATGAATTCGAACTATTTTTTATCTTTAGATTAAAAGAAAATTAGTTTGATATACTATAAAATAAATGAGCTGTAACCGAAGTTAATGTCATTTAGCACTGTTTTTTTTCATAACCTATCAATTTAGAAACGCTTAGGTCGCACGCTTTAATTCGAATTGCATACTATGACTATAATTTCAACAAAAAGCATAATAATAATAGAAATAAAAGGTTATATGATAAAACATGATAGTTTAAAGAGTGTTTAGGAGGTTAATGTTTCCTTACCAAGTTACTGAAGTAGCTCAACTTTGTAACGAAACGCTACAAAGGAAAAATCGTTGGAAAAACCTATCAAAACTTGAGAAAATTCAATAAAGGCACTTGGAAAGTTTGTTAAAGCAAGTAACGGGAATATTCTCATAAAAAAGAACCTCAATTTGTGTCACCGTTAAAATAAAAATAACGCGCACCCGCGGCGCCTCTACAGAGTAATCAAGGTTTTTTTATTAACTCCTTCCATCGATACAGCTCAGCTGTTTAGTGACAATATTAAAGACCCTCTTTTAAAAATTAAATTAAAAAGTCCCCTTCTTGAACAAATTTGAACTACATAAATAAACACTCAAACACGTTACGCAGAGGGGTAGGCAGAGATTACGGATTTACATATAGCACGATTTTAATACACCTCTTTCGCTTCTTCAATATTCTTATATATTATATACATATGATATTCAGATACAAATAATAAGTGACCATGACCATAACCAAGTGAACCAGTTGCTCATTTGTGTCCATTAAATCCTAAAAACAATGATCTGGATATAATTACAACTAACTATTATTACTTATAGGCATCGCTTCTGGAGTCATAAATTTAAATTATAGTTACATAAACACTAATAAAAATGTAATAAATATGTCGAATTTAATGCTTTTAAATTTACATAAATAACAAGACAGAATATATTTTCTATGAAACGACTTTATAAATTCGGGTGTAACATAATAAACTGCACTATAAAACTGTTGTCTATGACTTTGATGATGTACGAATTCATATTAAAATGCCTATGATTTTCTTGGTCTCGGTCCAGAGAAAAATTACAAACCGATATTGAATTGAACTTTTTGAGGAAACAGTATAAATTCTACTCTTCCTCAATAAATCACTAACTTCCCCAATAAAATTGCACCTCCGTTAACACAACTCTGCAATAATGTTTCTATGATTTATGTTTTTGAGTTGGTGACATTGTTTAATATACGATAGTGGCTTCATTGATCACAATAGTTCAATTGTAATTATTACCGACACTACTTATTACGCGGGAGATACTTGGTTTGATATCCAGAAAAGAAAAAACGTCTTACACCTTTTTTTTTGTTTTTCAGTTTATTCGATACATACTATATGTTTTAGGCTTACTTATGTCAAGATTGTGACCTTGTGTCCTGACAGACTCGACCAGAAGTGAACAGAGATAACTGTATCCTCATGTTGGGTTAAAAGATTTTTGAAAGTGTACTAC
>JWHW01033407.1:255072-283701 GCA_000931545.1 Papilio glaucus | reverse complement strand
GTCTCATAAAAAATAAACATTTTTCGTTTTAAATCTCGATAAAAGTGTAAAGGAGCGGTAGTGGCCCAGTGGTATAGGCCTCGAGTTACTGTAGGTCGCGGGTTCGGGCGCTTTACTTTGTGTAATTTATTTCATCACCACTGCTCCTAAAACAGTGAAAGAAAACATCGTGAGGAAACCAGCATGTCTGAGAACCACCAATTTCAATGACATGTGACATCGACCACGCCGCACTAGGCCAGCGTGGTGGATTACCGTCCCTTTCCTCTCTCGGAGATAAGTTTTGTCCCTGATGAATGTACTAATAAAGGCTGATTTATTATTATTATATTATAAAAGTGTAAAAAGGAATATCCAGTGAGGAAGTTTGTCCAACAAACTAAAAATAAATTCTACTCTTCCTCAATAAATCACTTAATAACTTCCCCTATAAAATTGCACCTCTGTTAACACAACTCTGTAATAATGTTTCTACGATTTATGTTTTTGAGTTGGTGACATTGTTTAATATACGATAGTGGCTTCATTGGTCACAATAGTTCAATTGTAATTATTACCGACACTACTTATTACGCGGAAGATACTTGGTTTGATATCCAGAAAAGAAAAAACGTCTTTTTTTTTGTTTTTCAGTTTATTCGATAAATACTATATGTTTTAGGCTTACTTATGTCAAGATTGTGACCTTGTGTCCTGACAGACTCGACCAGAAGTGAACAGAGATAACTGTATCCTCATGTTGGGTTAAAAAGATTTTTGAAAGTGTACCTACATAGACTACTGTCTCCACATGTGGGGCTAAATAATATATAGAACTTTTCATATGTATCTTTTCATATGTACCTGCTGCTTGTTACTTTCCAGCATAATCATAACAATTTGAGTAGTTACCTGAAATAAACAAAAGTAGTTATTAAATTACGAAGACAATAATATGAAATTGATCATTTAAAAACCAATTATAACCTGCGAGTAGCAGCACTTATGGACCTATAAAAATGACTGAAATCGCTTGGCTGGTTTAGTCACCGGCGAATTGTGAACTATGTGAGTGTAAAATCGGTCTAGACATTTTATTAATTGTCAGTAAATTGTCAACTGAACGAATCATTAACAATATGACGAGCCATTTCTCAACTTTTTATAAACTACCGAAGTCAAATCGTTAACAAATATTTTGCTTGCGTTATTTTTACATTAAGTTTTAATTTAGAATGAAAGTTCATTACAGGTTAGATTTATTAAGTTTGACATGATAATTATATATACAAAAATTATATCTTAAAAAGTTGCGCATCATGGAAATAATAGGTTTGTTGCATTTGACAAGACACGTTAAATTGTAAATGATTTGTTCAGTCCACAATCTTCTGAGAGTTTATAATATTCCTAGTCCGATTGTAAGCTTTAGAAGTCTGTCCGTGACATTTACATAATTATTAAACGTTTTAAATAATACTGGCTGACTGAGTGTATTTGAAGAGTAAAGGTAAACATGGTTATGATATTTTGTGTGCTTTACAAGCATTGGCAATTTCACTAAAATAACCATGTTATGTAATTTAGGCATACAAGGTTTTGAAAGCGTCAGCGAATTTGCAAACTTTTAATAATAATTAGTCTATAAAGTTGTGGGTTGACGGCCAAAGCTTGTTACAGAGGTTTTATGAAAATTAAAGGACAGCTTGCTTCATCACATCAGCTTCAAACCACACATTAAATAACTTTGTTCAAATTAGATTCTTTATATTTGTAACAAATAATTAATTTTACGAATCATGAAAAGAATATTGACTTCTAAGATCCGATTATAATCACTTTTTATATACAGCAATAATTAAATTTTCGATCACTACGTAAATTGCTTTTTCACTGTCTCGTGTGGGCATTTGTATATTTTTGTATTAACTCAATTAACTTTATTATCATATTTTTCTTAAAAAATATTGCGAAAAATAAATTTGAAGTTGACGATATTTATGGGTAAAAATACATAGTCAATACGTTATTCTTTAGGACATTTTACTGCATGTTCATTAATCTGCATATTTATTGATTCTCTACTGAATTAATAAAAGTTAGGCAAACAGCATCTTCAGGTGTTAATAAAATCAATAACTTTAGTTTAAAGTTTTACTTCGAACATTGTATTTTTTATACTTTAATAATCGTTTTATTATTACTGTCTCGAAAAGTATAATGACATAAGTTAGGTACCAAAATATATTAAAGTTTAATCCATAACTACCAATCATCCAATTCTGTTTGTTAAGGATCGCATTAAACAGTCATGATAGTGCTCGAGCCTTCGATAAATCTATATCTTGTTTGCCTATATCATTGTTTGCTAACACACACTTGTATGTATAAACAAGGCAAAGCCAAATGTCTGCAAACACTGAAGTTCCGGGTGCAAGTATCAATATTAGCTTCTCGGTGACTTCACAAATAAAAAACAAAACGACGAACAATTGAATTCCCCGAGGGTTAACGTACGTTATGACGCACGTGTAGAAAAAAAGTCATTGTGCGCTTTAAGGCGAAATTTCCAGTTAAATTCGAACCAATACAATTGAATTCATGGCAATACTTATGTTTGTATATTCTTATAAAATGATGATACAAATTATTTAATTTAGACTTATGTCGTAAGAATATAAATTAAATTGTAATACAAAACTGCGAATCTAGAGCTAATGTTGTGCGCGTGTAATGTGTGTCTGTTGTGCAATGTATTATTAATATAAGTAAAATTTTCTTGAATATATTAACGCCCAGAACATAGTAATATAAGTGCCTATAACCGACGAGATGTATGAATGTAGAAGAAGCGAGAGAAGTGTGCCAGGACCCTCCAAAAGGTGTAGGCATATATATAACATATTAACATTCTATCTGTTGCTCAGTGTTTTTTACCAACGACTTCTTATCTTACATTCTTCATTTGAATTAAAAAGAAAAGTTTAGTTGCAATTTCACTAATCATCAATCATCTAATCAAGTAGTTTGAAGACCTCGAAAGTTTTGAAGACACGATAGTCTATTTATGTCGGATGTTAAGAATTTTAATGTATATTATCATGTCGAAATTCGATGATCTTAGAATTCGTAGATAGAAGCGTTGACTCAATATCCGTAACGCAAACTGCCTAAATGATGGCTTGTAAAATATTGCGCTGCAATTGCTTACATCGTCTCAGTACAATCATTTCACTAGCCCTTATGCTTTTCACGCAAATAGTTGCTAAAATAAGCGTTTACTCAAATTTATCTAGATATATTTCAAAGTTTTAGTTACACTTAGTAAAAACGAGAAACAAAATGATAAACCTTCCCAATTATATAGCAAGAGGTCAAAACATCTTTGAAATATGATATAAATAGACAATATGCGTCCATAACCGTAACTCAGAGACGCATCGAATATACAATGGGTATTAGTGACGTGATCGTGTTGATATCGATCAATGAAAAACAACGCGGCGCACTGATGCTACCGAATCTGACATGTCTAGTCTCCCGCCATCATTAATCAAATCACAGCGGTGCGGTTTAATGGCAGACTAATTACAGTTTGCGCGCGTATTATCTACACACTATGTAGCTGTAATTCCAGTATTAACTATACTGCGGGAATCGCTTAACACAGGATAAATGCAGATTACATGTCCAGATGCGGGCATCGACCGAAAGTTTGTTTGTGCACTGGGGGCGTCAATCAAACGTGTCATTTGTTGCGGTCTCTATTGTCCTGCCAATAGCTAACTGTTCATTACGCGACGATCCTATCTAATTTGCACACAAGTCATATATTTAGAGGCATTGAATTCGAAGCAGTGAAATAAATATATAATATTTGATAACCAATATTTATAAGCAATCCCGTATCTTGAGAATTAGCAAATATAGGGATATCCGTTTGGCGTAGCCTTCATTCTTCTTTAGTTTGCAATTAACCTGTGCGTTATAGTTTCGCTTAGCACGTCCCATTTGGCAAAAAATGCAATAAATTTTTCCTTGTATTTTTAAATGTAGGATACATTCCAACACGTCCAAATCGCCTTTCTCAATTTTATTAACAATGTTATGAAAGGTAAAAATGACCCATTGTCTCACCCTATTTTATTGAAAGTTTATTCAAGTCTACTTGAATTTTGTATCTAAAAGAGTAAATAAGCATTATAACATGCTCTTAGACTACGCATCCGTTAAAAACTAATTTTATAGCGTACGTAGCGTATTTACCTGATGTTTTTAATTAAACTTATTTTTTTTATTTAAATGATATCGATATGTATGACACATCACTAGTTACTAACGCAAGAAACGAAATCTTATGGACGTTCATTGCTCCCCACGGACTCATAAATGCGGTGATAAAACGTTAACACGCCACCTTAACGCTTACCTTCCAATGCGTTTGTTTATACTTCCTCATTCACTATCCACGTCTATATAATGCACATAGATTCATATTTTGATAAATAAAGTTTGTTATGAAAACCAATTTAAATTGTTTGACAGAAGCAAACATGGCTTTAAAGTTAATTGAACACTTTCTAATAAATATATAAAAATCATGCTCATATTTTCTTTTCTTTTTAACGCACTTTCATAGCGACGAGTGTCTTTTTTAATTTTGAATTTGTTTACTCTGTCAATATTTTAGTGTGATAAATGATTATAACATTTTAAGGGATATGTATAAGATGGCTTAATCGGAATATATATATTTTACTCTTTATAGTCATTTAAAATAATTTTTAGAGGACTTTCAGATTTTTATTAGAAATCTTCCCTTAGAAAAAATTAAGTTTCTTACAAAAGGGAAATTAGCTAACTAAAGGAATTATTATATAATACTTATAATATTTTTAAAACAAAGAAGACAACAATAACAACAACAAGACACAGAACAAACAGAGATACTGACTGTTCAATGTCACGAAATTTCGTCACCAAAATGGACGCTAGGCGCATTAGATATTTGCGAGGCTTATACATGTTTTATGAAAAAAACATTAATATAACAAAAGATGATTAGATACAATGAAAACTGTTGTTACATATACAATTGCATAAAACTTGTGATGTTGCAGGGGGGCAATGGATCAGGGCGGCGGGGTACCGACCTTTGTGGCGATCAATGAGAGAGGCAGCATCTAGCAGTGGATGACTATGGGCTAGAAAGAAGAAGCATGCACAGTTTTGATGAAAATATGGTGGGTATAATTCATCTCATAATTCATTATTCATAGTTTTACAGTAAGTACTCTAGAACGAGTACTCATTCCGCCATTTTTCATAACAGTGAATCTAGATTTTGGCACTAACGCTAAATCGCATGAAGCGGTTGAACGCCCGGGGTTGCATCTGCGCGCCGCTTACTGGCATCATTCCATACTTCAATGTTGGCCACGTTTAAGTAATGGGATATATTTAAGCTTCTTGGCGCCAAGACGTTCTCATACTGTTTCAATAACTGGCGTTTAGCATCAGCCACCAAAACTTTATAGATATTGTTTGGTGGGTATAAAAAGATGTCATATTTTTATGATTGAATTGATCTATTGAATCTATATTCGAAACAATTATTTTAATAAATATTTGTTTCGAATATAGAATTAGGAATCGGGACTTGGTTACGTCCTAAAAAGGTAACTTAAAGGCTTATACAACAATCCTGTTTACATTTTAATTATTTATTAAGCTGCCTACCTATCAGTTCGTCTGATCTTTATTTGTTTCTGTATATATCTTCTCTTTTAACATATAATAAACATCAGCTCTTAAATACGCATTACTTGTTTCTGATTAGGCCTCAACTTCTATAATAATATTGATAATTAACAATATTTAATCCTTAAAAATGTAACTGATTAATGTTATTCTTTCTTCACAGCTCAAAAATTACCATACATTCCAAGACAAAAGAATAAAGTCTCAGCGGGCTGAGTAAAAGAAACTCGGAAACTTTTAAAAGAAATTCCAACAACTTTCATTTCGAGCGAGAATAAAAAATTATACAACGTTAAAGTATGTACGTATAATGTAAAGACTAGTATAATATATGTACCGGAACTATCGCGTATTTGTACATAAAAACACGATTTAATACAGTTATAATATGTATTTTAAACGGTTTGAGCAGTCGGTAGAGTTGGCAGTTGTAAATAAGGTATTTGAACGTGTAAGGAAACGATTTGCTGAGGCGATTTAACACCGATGTTATCGGCGACGAATAGCGGAACGCGCGATAACGGAATTCTACGAGGGAAATAGTTGCATTTAGACGGAAATGTGTCGCCGGACCTTTTTATCGAGTGTTTTTCTTAAACTTAACCTCTTAAACTACTTTTGTGTTCTTTAACGTACGATATTTATTATAAAACATAAAAGTAGCCTCACAACACTTATGGGTCTAACTTGTGTGATGTAGTTCAAGTTGGATTTTGTATCGTTACATTTAGGATCTAAGCACTTAAAAAAAAACATAACACTGTATTTATAAGCTCCGTTTACGCCAATAATTTATAAATAAAGCAGATAATAAATACGTAACATTATTAACAATATCTGCTGGACTAATAAACTATTGATCATTCATCTGCGAAATTACAGCAAACAGTTCGGCAGATCCATAAAGGTAATAATTACAGTTTCACATCCGCGTGTTCATTATTCAAAACATAACTGATGTCAATCTATCGAGTGTATTGCGCAATTTTCAACGAACACGTCGAGCGCGAAACACATTTAATTAATCATCAGAGGTTAAACGGTAACATTGGCCTGGACGCAGCTAAATTAGAACTCGATCCGGTAAACAGAATAAACGTACAGAGATGTGATTTTCGTTGGCTGCGTCAATATCGTGGTTCGAAATAGTCACTTTATTTTCCGACCCGGTTGGAGAAGTTTAAGCGTAAACGTCAGGCTTATATCTCAACCGACCTAGATATTTACTGTTTAAAATTTTGCCTTTATCAGTAATGTTAATTTGAGACGGGTACCTTCAAGAGATGGGTGAGCTTGACGTATGAGATTATGATCAAGCGCTACTATATTCATGAAAAAAGAAGTTAGTTAGGTTAAGTATTCTTGATTTAAATTTTTTAAGAATAATCTCGTAAGTGAATACTTTTTCGTAAAATTTTAAATATTTATAACTGCACAGAATTTAAGTGGTCGTCCTCAATACTCGTGAACTAAACGTAAATGATCTCTGTTCAAACATTCATTTGTTAATAAAGCCACGGAACAACATTTCACATTCATTCAATTATTACATCGAAACAATCTTGGACGGCTTCCAAATGTAGAGATCCCAGAATTAATTCCAGCGGGTACGAACTGAAATATGTACATATATACGTATACATGTGCGCAGGAAAAACATTCACACACTCTCCTGTCCATGACATTAGAGAAATAAATAAATAAATATATAAATAATAAATATAAGTAACCTCTGTAAGTAATACATATTTGTCGATTACACATTAGAAAATGTTTATTTTTGATAATTATTAAGCAAGTGAATAAGTTATGTGACAAACCAACAAAACTTTAAGCTCTTTAATGATCTAACTAAACTTCCTATCTCACATTTGAAAAGTCTTCCTTTTGTCGTTCTCTAGATTGGACATTACATCCCTTTCATTTATAACTTGACCAATTTATATTAAACTCCTTTAGTGTGAAAACTTTGATCAAAATCCATTAGCGAGAATTATCGGACCCACGAGGATTCGCCAGTTCGTAGCTAAAGGTCATTTTGGTGTCAGCACCGTGTCCCGGAGTTACAAACTTTTGATCCCGAAGGATTCTTAGTTATGTTTACTTACACCTTCGATGGTTCCTTTTGTGAATGGACGTCTCAAGACAAACTCCGTATAGAATCCGACCAGTACTTTGCAAATCTACAAAGTAATTTTTTTTAAATCCTAATTAATATAATAAATGTGATTGTAACATTACTTGTTTGTATGTTATGCATTTGCTCAACCGATCGACGTGAAAGTTTGAACACACATGTTAGAGGGACAGAAAAAAACATAGCGAACCTTTTATCCCATACAAAAAACTTGTAGTTAGTAAAAAACCACCTTCTGCTGTATAAAAAATATCTTAACTTATTCAGTTTCGACGTTGATTGTCGAAATTAGATTGTTTTTTGTTTGTCGGGCTTTTTCAGTATCAACTTTCATTAGCCAAACTCTATTTATCATACTTACATTTTGTTCCTAACCTTTTGTTAAAGGAGACTAGTTTTTATATATTTTATGGTGATCACTTAACTTTAGGCGATCCATTGGTTTAAGATCACCGCCGCCCGTGAACATCCGCATCTACACCAGAGCTCGTTAAGACTGTCATGATTGCTCTACTATAACTGTAACAGTCAACTCTTGATACTCGAAATATCGTTTCACTAGCAAAATGAAGTATGGATTTAGTGCAAATAAATTGACATGGTTTATCGCGGATTTGTGAAGCTGGTAGCGGCATTAGACCAAGCTAAACTGGCTGAATGGGCGTGCCGCATGCTTATTGAGCTATTATGCTAATTGGCGTCATATCGCAAAAGCGTGTACAGTCGGCCGATGTAGCACCGCACCAAACTTTGCCACAATAGTGACTAATGTGCACTATAATAATTTTGCCCAAAATGCTACGTACGAGAGTTCATTAGGAATTTATGTACGGACTAGTAACACATTACATTAATAATCACCATAGCTAATAAAATCGCTGTATTCATCTATGGTTTGAAGGTAAGCGGGTAATAATTGAGTCATAACGATTGACTCGTCACCGTCATAAATCAAATTTATTATTTAAACATCATGTTGAAGTGAACTGTGTCCTTATGTTAAAACTTTTTAAAATATATAAATTTTCTTAGAAGTGTCAATAACCTAATTGGGAAGGTTACAGATTTAAAACATAAGGTCGTGGGTTCGAATCGGCCATTCGACTATTATTGTGATCCATCTACTAACCTTAAAAGCTAAGTCGAAGTGATTAAAAATAATATAATACGTCAAAATAGATGGGACAGATACATAACTACGCGCGAAAAATATTAGTCACTTTCTGGATCAATCGTGTAATGATCTTTTTTATAATTAGTTCAGAAGGTGCGATATAATGTGAATATCCTCACTGGTATACAAATATGTATATGTATACCAGTGAGGACAAAATCTAAGAAACGGTCGAGTGTAGTGTGACATCATTTGTTCAAGCATCACGAGTCATAAAACAAACCGCACCGTATGAAGGGGAAATTGCGGGACCGTTATACAGACCATTGTCTGAGCAGTCACAGGGGACAGCTTCCACATAACATAGTGTAAACACTACAAGATAATGCATACAGCATTTACAACTGTACCTGCATAACTGCATTATTGTCGTGCATCGGTTATTTGACATAACTGATGCTATATATAATCTATAATAACGATAGGGACAAAACATTGATCTAGTCCTTCAGAAACTGTGTTTTTCTTATTGTGTTTTTTATAGTAGAAGGAGGCAAACCAACAAACGGTTCGGGGGACTATTGTATAACTTGACAGTTGTCGTGGAAGGTGATTTGACGTATTCAATTGAAGAGTTTCGTATGATCTATTATTCGTGTTCAACTAAAATGAGGTCACGACCGCCACCTAGGACGATAGCTACCACCACAACAACGATCAGAGAGTTGCGAGTAGCCGAACTATGTATTGGTAAGAGCGGGTGTATAGAAAAAAATGAAAAAGAAAGCTAACTGTATTAGATGACGCTTGTTGGTATGGTCTTAAAAGTGTGCTGGAACCATTTTATTTTGTTCATTAAATTGTTTAATAAGCTTAAATACGTGATTATCGTTTAGTACGCTGTTTTAAGATATTGATACTTCTAAGATTATTTTGAATTTAAAAAGTTAAGTCAAATTAAAACCTGTCCATTTTACACGATTTAAGACGTATCAAAATATGAACGTTTAGTTTTATTAATAACGCTAATAAAAGTAATAAATGCTAATGTAACGAATGAGTTTTTAATTCGCGATAGCTACAAGCATATCGAAGTACAAGGTATAAGCAATTTTAATCGGCGATTGTTCCGCTTACGCTCACCAGCAACAATCTATTGTTTGCCGAGTTCTACCTACGTTGCATTGTTGGTTTCGCTAATGACGTTACATTTCTGATACAGTACTTCGCTTATGCAAAATGTTTTATACTCGAAAACAAGAGTACTGCGAAAGCGTAACTATACACAACTTAGTAGCGGATTTCAACGCAGCAAACTTCGTAGAATATGGAAATGAAAATGAAAAAAAAACTAAAGTAGGTGTCAGATGCAAAGACAGTTCGTGGTAAGAGTCTCTTAGAAACTTCGGTAGCGACGGACCTCCGCACTGTAGAGAAGTTTTAAACAAAATGTTAGAATACTTACTCGAATATCTTAGTCTTTGTAAGTTTTACGTTATACTATAAAAAGAGGAATAATTGATTTAAGCCAATATGAGCACAAAATGAGATTTATCTTAAGTGAATATTTTTGGTATTATCTGTCATAAATCTAAACTCATTTTACATGCATTGTCAACATTGTGTCTTCATTTTAGGATCGTATGAAATATATTTTTTGATATTTATTGTTAGTTTCTCTGCTTGTAATGTAAATGCGTGATAAGAAAATCATAAATGAATAATAGTATGAAGTAATCGTTATTTTTAACATATTTTTCTAGAACATTTATGTTGGAATGAATTAAAAAATAATACCATATATCCAGTATAGTCGTAACACGCGAGAGTAACGAAACACGAACAGAGTAAACATGGAAGCAACGCGGACACAAAGCCCCGTGTTCGCAACAAGTCCATCAGTTTTCATCGGTTCACGAATATTTCATAAATTAAAACAAGACTCAATATGAATCGCGTTGTGAGAAACGACCGGCCAATTACTGTATCCGAATGAAAACACATTCGTATTCAAAATGGACAGTTTTTCCCAGAAATCATTTCATCGCAATTCCGCATATATAGAGCCTATGAAAACGCACTGAATGCACGAAATGAATTAAAAAATCGTATGTTGTATTAAGTAATAAAAAATGTGTGATTTTTTACGCCTAGGTTTTTTTTATTCAGTATGAGTGCAAATCACAATACCTACAAGTGGCGAAATAATTAAACTAACTTATTAATTAAGTGTTTTAGTATGTTGATACTAATTTTTCTCTGTAAATTAAATTAACTTAATCGGACCGGAATACTGACGCCAACAATATTTAAAAAAATAATAAAGCGTAAAACAAGGAAATTCCCCAAATTTCAGTCGAAAATCTACCTGAGACGCTTATTAATTCAGTTAACACGTCTAATATAAATAAACAAACACCTTTGTACGGAGCTGTGAAAACGTGATATTGTAAGTAAAGTCAGTTAAATCGTTCATAACACCCGCTTTGTTAAATCTCCACCACATAGATTTTTGTCCATGCTGACTTGAAAGCCGGACCAATGCCACGATATTACTTCCCGGCTGTTAAAAAAAAGTTCGCGATTTGAGCCGTTCGAAACGTTTCAGTCGAAACACATTTGATTTACGCTCAAACACTTTTGTGATTGAGTCTCAAATCCTTTGCGGTCGCGGTTGTTTATAAACAGAACCAGAAGCTTGTCTACCTAGGTGCAGTTATGCGAAAAATGTTCACTCACTTCTTAGCCCTATGACGTGATATTTCCCACGGCTGACATGAGTGAACACATGAATGACTATTGCAGGCTTTCATATTTCGCTTTATTTTACCGTCCGTGCAAATATGTGACTACGACGACAGTAGTCTGGTTGTAAAATTATTCAAAACATGGAGTAAGAGGTTTCTTCTAAAATAATAACAACTAAATTAGCGCTAGGAAGAACTTACATTCAGTCTATCCCACACTTACTTTTGACTTAACCACGTGACTTGGTCACATTCACATCACTTACATACGGTTTTTGACGTTTATGTCAGCATGTGTGGAGTGACTCTAAAAGCATTGCGGATTGTGAAACACCGCGTCTAGTCTGAGAGTGGGTACACTCTGCATGCATGAAGGAGCTGAAGCGGCGTCGAGAATCTTAATTGTCCTCCATTGAGAGATTCCAAGGCGCGGTGTCTTTATTTCTGAATAGCGACTTGTTGCTGGCGGCAATCGACCGTAGGCGACTTGCCGCCAAGCATTCTCGTGTTACGCATACAGTCTTGGCAGCACTTTTGTTCTGTTAACAAGCTTCTGGAAACCTTTGTGATATTTTTATAGCACTTGGGATGTGGGACAAATCGGCTGGTATTCCGTACTGGATGAATCGAATTCTCAACGTTTTTGAAAATAGGTTAAGTATGAACGTTTGCGTCTTTGGGTTGATAGTATTAATGTGGATTTTTATATTTTCTACTACTGAGATGAATAAAGATTACATGAAGCGATTAAGAGCATTTTATTACATTTATTTATGCACTTTCAAATATATATGTATCAATTATTTTATACCAATGAATTGATTAGACAAATATCTTTAATAATTAAATCGACTCTTTTTAATGCATTTAAGCTTGCCTACATCTCATGTTTGGGTTACCGTCGCGGTCCGATTTCATTTGTTTGCACCTGTATACATTTCACAATTTCATAATAAACCTTAAAAGTCAAACCTTATCGCTCAGAATATTACTCATAAAGAGTGCCTTATTCAATTAAGGACGCTGACTGCGACGGTTCCATTGTGAATATTTGAATGGGGACGAGATAAGTCCATTAGTGTGACCACAATACGTGAACGTGACGATTGCGCTAAATGATCTTTAGAAGCGAAATCTTCGTAGTAGTGATTCAGATTTCTGGACTAATATTCAAAAATATATTAACCTTACCTTGTAACATTGTGTATAATGCTTTCATTACCCCCTCCCCAAAATTTCCTTGCACAGTAGCCGCTAGACCTGCTGACCGAGACATACTGACTGACCTGACCAAACCAAGATGGAAGGATGAGTATCCCCTCTAGTTTGGCGAACATTGTTTACCACATATAAAATCTATACCTATATATAAAAAGCGATGTACGTATGTTCCCTATTGACTTCGAAACGGATGAACCGCAATTGGACTAGCGGGTGATCCTGTGAAGGATCGAGCGATCAGAACAACATAATTAGTGCTACCCGCACGACGCCGTGGCGGGTTATTATTTAAATAATAGATTCGCATAACGAATATTTAAAAAAAACTTCATCATTGTAAGAAGCAATAGGCTTCATCTTGACAAGGAGTCATAATAACTTTTCGATCTGGCGTCTTTTGTTTAAACGTTATTTAATTAAGAAAATTTGAAGCAAGCAAAGGACAGAAAGGAACAAAGTGTCAGGGAATTTAATTACAACGATCATTGATTCCATTACGGGCAGTAAACAGAGACTTTCAGTTGGTTTAATTTATATTAAGCAAGTTTTATTGTGAGATGGACGTCTGTCATGAATGATAATTTTAAATAATTAAACGCCCTTCTTGTGTCCGTGATAAGGATATAGTTAAATTGTACTGTTAAAATTATACGCTTAAACTTAACACTGATAATTGGACTGGAAATAGTTCATATATAGTATATAGCACAGCTCAATAGCATACCACAGCTTAAGTTAAGCATTCCATCTTTGGTCTCGGAGATGAGTGGATGGTATTTATGCTATTCTGTTTAAACACACATATGTAAGTAACATAAGTTCAGTACAACGGTGATAATTCAGATTATTTTTGTGCAACTTTTAACAAAGTAAAGGGAGTAAATATTATTGGTATGTATGTGCAAATCCGTATCCTAATTTTATCCTCCAGAAACCGCCACAAAAAATAGGCTCTCTTGCTGCCCTAATGGGGCAACTTTCTATATAATTAAACTAATGCGTACCAGCTTTTAAACACGTCACCGTTTAGCATTGACTGGGATTATGTTCAAGCGCTAGTTTATTCGTTTTAATAAAAAAAAATCTATCTGGACACTTCATGTTATCTAATAGTGTCATGGGCTTAAATAAAACTTCGTCGTCATCATTTCATCCGCATGGTCGTCCACTGCCGGTCTTAGCTCATTGGATCCGTTGATGGCTCCATTGATCGCCACAAAGATCGGTCCCTGCCTGCCCTCATTCAGTGGCCTGCCGTTGCCTTGACCAGATTATCGGTCCATATTTCAGGAAGCCTACCTACGCTGCGTCGATCTGCAATACGTGGCCGGGATATTTTCGGCCGTGGATATTTTCGGTCCCATCCGCATGGTCGATGCAATTTGTCCTTTGATTCTACTGCGGATCATATCATTTCATAAATAAGACTTATTTCATAATTATTAAGAATCTAACATTCACAATAATAGAGCACGCAACAACATCTATTGCGTGGACGGGACGTGTCGATCTCACAGAAGACTGACGTGAAGTAGTAGCATTCTGCGTTTCGTCTGATGAATGAGGTGTTAGATGCCTAATTCTAGTCCCTTTCACCTTCCCATCTTTTACTTATAAGGAAAGGATGGCAAGGGGAAGAGCATACGCAGTGTGGATATATTTTCTATCTATTAATCCCCTCTTCCATCCATTAAATCAACGCATCTGTATCTCATTAGCTACAGATGTGAAAGCCTACGGATAGATTATTAGCCACCTACTTCTATTAAAAAAATCCAAGAATAAGAAAAGAAGGATTTTTGTTAAAGTATTTAAATAGAATAAGTATTTTAAAAGCTATATTAAGATAGCAAAATCTAATCCAAATGTACGAATATTAAATGTTCCGTCCGCAGATTAAATCCGCACCGCGTAACTCTGAGAAAGTGCATTTTCCACTAGTCTTTTATATCAATCTCAAACTCAAAGCTTTACCCATCTTCTGTGTTTTCTTTGCCTTTTGAATACTGAGTATAAGATCGCAGCGAAAATAAAGAATTCATGATTAATATATTTTTAAGTAACATTTGGATCACTTTATACGTGCGACAGAATTTTCTTTGCATAGAATAATGAAATGTCCGTATAATTTCAACAATTCAAATAAAAACAACAATTTCTCTGACTAATTATAATTTTTAATGTATGAAAATTCCAAATTAATCACTAGTATTTTTTGTTTGTATGGATCTCTTCATTCCATCGAAACTTTAAGAATATATTTTTAAACGTAACCTGCAAGCAAGTAAGGATTTTTCACTGAATGTTTAAAGCATATAAAATTAGCTGTCTACCATTAAATTTATTTATAAACCGCATCATGCGAAGCTTCTATAGATTGACTCACAAACGTTTCACACCAGCTCTGCACTGTTATAAGGCGAGATTCTACTACTTCGTATAGAACACGAGCTTGTGTAGGAAGACATTTTAATTAGGTAAGAAGTCAACATATATGAGAGACTGACTTCCGACCTCTTTCAGTTCTAATCACTACTTACGGCCCCACGTCGCTTAACGAAGGTCCCTATTAGATGCGGTCCACATTTAAATGTCTTACGTAACGCTAGGAATACGTAGGCCAACGGTCTCACAGTATTAAAAACGTTTAAAGGTCAAACTCATCTCAATCGTTTAGGATCGAGATCTATTCACAACCTGTGCGTTGTTAATATTATTCTAGACTAGCTGGCCGCGGCTTCGCACGCATTCCTTTCTCTATTTTACACGCTGGAAATTTTCGTAAGACGATTCCGAGTATCTTCAAGCTTTATGTAAAATGTGTCAAAAGTTGTTATTGTCAAAACATGAAACATTACCATGGCAACTGATTTTGTAATAAAGGTTTTATGTATGTACCTCGTGAACAGTTTTATTTACGGATATAAGGTAAGCATGTTACTTTTTGTACCCCTGACAATGTATGTGCAATATTTCAGGATGATCGGTTGAGTCTTTAAGTAGCTAAAGCTTAACAAACAAACTCAAATTCGCATTTATAACAGTTAGAATAATAATTATTTTTATTTATTGGAATATTCTCAAGTCAATCTTGAAAATATAGAGTTATCTCGCAATATAACTAGCAGAGATAATTTAAAGGAAACAGTTACATTTTACCATCTGGGTTAACAAGACATTGTCGCAAATATTATACCACTAATACCATCATCCTAGTCAGCTGATATAACTTCCCCCAAAAAGCCTCATGCTTCCGCCTTTCATCTAGTGAATTACATTTTCTTTAGCCATAACAATCCTTAGTGGTACAGATAAAATAATTAATTTACTTGAAAATTTAGTAAACGAGCCAGTTCTCTTCATCATAACCATAAAATGTCGGTTAACTTATACATTTTCCTTTCTCGCCGTCCACGCCGTTATTTAACTTCCAATAACTTTAAGTGGACAACTGTCAGTTTTTCATTGCTACTATTCAACCTCATAAAGTCTGGGAAGACATAAAGGACAGGAATAGCGTCGACAGACGTCCGCTATTAATTTCAATAAAAGTACTCATAAAATAGTAAAGAGTAATGTACCTAATGTTTTACCTCTATAAACATTGCGTATCGCTTTCATGTTAGACAGGCTAATGTAAGCTTAACAGTTACTTTCAGAATTAAAGAGATCACTAACCTGACAAAATACTTTTCAAAGTAAAGTAAATTTATGTTTTTAATCTAGCTACAGCATATTATGACTAGAAATGAAAGACTAGACAAAAAGGAGGGATGCAATAAAGACGATTCTAATTTCGTTTTCTTACTGAGGAAATCTATGACAGTGGAAGTGGGTGGTTAATCTTCAGTTTGTTACTATGCTGGTAGTCATAGAAATAGTAAAGTGATGCTAGTGGGTTATAATATCTTTAATAATATAATTTAATCTTTATGGTAATGGGTGGCAAAGAAGTAAGAGGTTTATGTGATGCTAAGTAGCCATAGCTACAAATGGACAAAATCCAGATGAGTTGCAGTACCAAATTCCATACGTAGTTACGTATGCCATGCTTTGTATGTAGTGGTAGTGGTGGCCTCCTACCATTATGCAAGTCGCTTGCACACATCCCCTAAGAAAGATACCATAAGATGTAGACTATGTTAACACCAAACATATTAGCAGCCACCGACTGAGAGCAGGCTCACTGTGAGCCCCAGTGTGAACGTAAAACTACACTGTAGGTTCGGTCAGAGTTGAACATGAATAGAAAAAACATAGACTGCGTTACTCTGGCTTACAATCGGCGGCTGTCATTACAATATGTTTGGTTTGAACACGTGATTTTAAATACACGTATGTATATCTTAAAAACGCAAGCTGTGAGTACATCAACTTTCATGTTAACACACTTCATTAACTAAAGTGTATCGTAATCAAGCAGCGCCGGCGCTCGGGCCGTCACAACTGTCAACTTATCAACCGAGAAATTAATTACGACCGCGATCAATCATAGCGACGACAAACTGCCGCGATGTATTCATGACGCCACTGAGCGATTTGTCGCTTTGCCTTCATTACCATTCTGTGAGCGTAAAAACACATAGAAAAAACTAAAGCTGAGAACTATTTAAATACATGCGACTATATGCGAGCTTACATTGGAACTTGCGTCGTGACGTATTTTTATTTTCATAAGAAGCGGGTGACTTCAATTCGATTCCCCATTATTCATTAAATACTTGTGGATATTAATTGAAATTTAAACCATTATATTCAAGAGTGGAAGTAATATAATATTATACACAAGTGAACTTAAACGAAGATAGTCCAGACGGTCTCGGCGTCAAACTTTAAACCTGGTCAAGGGCGCATTCTAGCTAACCTTTTGCGGTCAGTGCATGCCTAATTGCTGACACATTTAAAAACTGTGCTATTTATGGAAGCTAATATGAATAATGTATTTATTTGTACTTTTATTATTGTTTTTGTTCATTCTTATAAGGTCAAAAGAAGAGTGAGTAGCGTATCAATAAATTTTCGATACGCACTTCTTAAGCTTGACTGTTATTATAACATCTTATTTGTTATATCTCTATTACATCTTATTTATGAAATAGGACGTGTTAATTTGCTAACGTAAAAACTAAATTCGAAACAGATCCCAAACGAGACGTCAACGCAGTAATTAACAGTAACCTTGAGCCTCGCAATAATTCCTAGTGGCTCTGAAAGTTCAAACACTAAACAGTCTGGAAAAAAATACTCTGAACGGTATACACCGCTTTTAGCTTCTCTAAACAAAACTTTTTCAAAGCAACACTTTTAAAAACATCGATCCAAAAGTATAAATACTTTCTTCAAAATACCGATGTTTTGTAAGGTCGTGTAACTTTTCCCATTTGTGCCGGCCAAGTGTACAATTTTAATATTCATACATTAAACAAGTAGAGCCAAAAATATCGCCTCCTGAACGAAGACCTCCAAGGATTGCCACAATGTTCGGTCCATGCCGTCCTCATCCAATCCACACTTGTGATCTTGGCCTTTAAAAACATAGTTATAGTTATAGTTATGTATAACAACATATCATAGTAAGAAATAGAAGCGTTTTCCTATTCGAACGCCTCAATAGATTTCGTTGCGGGGAATGTAACGTCTGTAATAACGATAGTAGTATTACAACAATAACCTATAAATCATATAAGGCCCGGGATTGTCTATATCAGTTATTTAGCTAATATAAACGTCCATAAACAATTGAGGTATTTCAATAAACAATTTATGAACGGAATTACGTCGTACGTACTTCGGGTTGACTGGGCCTAATTGCGTCCTCGATTTGTGGCCATCTGCGGATCGCTGTGAATTGACAATTACGATACAAAAACTAAGGACCCCTTTATCGTATTCACATTTACACTTTGCTGGTTTTCTTTTATAAACTCGTAATATTTATTTTATATAACATAGTATACTCCGTCAGCAATGACGTAAAAGATGAGTTACTGGAAACCTCCAAGCGAATAGTGTTTAATCCCTAAGACAGAGATTGGTGATGAAAAAGTCTCACAAGTCTTAGAAGTCACTGCTGGAAGGTGAACATTATCCATAATTTGCAATAGACATTGACTTTAGTTAACCTTCGTGGGTAACAGATTATACTACGTATTTTATTTACTAAGTATTTTAAACGCAAATAATATTTCAAGATATATTTGCTAAGATTTTTTTTTTCAAATAAATTCAACTATTGAATCCCCAAAGGGAAATGAACAAACAAAAACATATCGCACCAATTCATCGCGGACGGTGCTCAGAATTAATTAAGCGTTTTAGTTCGGAATGATGTCAGTGCACTGCACGCTTGTATTATTGATTAAGCTTAACGCTAGTCAAACCCCAGCGGGATGCAGCGGCCGCTGAGTGCGAGCCTAGTTGTTTATTGCATCAGTAACTCAGGATGTGAGGTTCAATTGGTTTATATTGACTATGACGCACACAGACGGGAACCAATATAGCTCGTTACACATCTTCATCTCTTTTATTGTTATTTTTATACGCATCCATTTCCTTCCTACGTAGATAGTTATTACTTTAGAACTACATTACCGCAACTACGAGACATGTATCATACCAGCCAGCACTCCCTTCCTATTACACTGCTATTGAGAAAATAATTTAACTAGCTTTGCCCGAAATATCAATAGCCCCGCACCCTCTGGAACTTAATGAATTTATTGAAATAAACGACAGAAGTCGTTATTAAAACTTGCGACATTAGAACAAGTTTTTATTTTTATAAAGAATAGTTAGATTGAACCTGGCCATAAATTGAACTGAAGCTTGGATTAGGATAAAAAGTTAGTAATATGAGTCTCGGCTGCCTACTTTGTATAGTCCGATCCGCGCCGGCCCGCGACAAATATTGCTTACAACTGTACAACTCCTTTGAATTATGTTCGCCTGGTATATCGCTGTACTTTTGTTACAGCAGAAAATACAATTTCTTTAAACGACCGTAAAATAACAACTATTTGTGTATTTAATCCTTGAGACTATACCAGTTTCCTAGTAGAAAACACGCCGTTATAAATGTAAGTGCATGTATGAGAAAAAAAGAAGTCAACAATACTATAGATGAGCATTATTATTATATAATATCTCATGGCGGGTTAAAATTAGGATTTCAACTACGATACAAATACACTAACAGTGGTAGAGCCCCAACAACAGTATCTGTTGCACGAATGGACCGGCTCGACTGGTGAAATACCATGATCTCACAGAAGACAGCCATGAAGTAGGATTATTTTGTACTTTTGCGTTTCGTCCTGATAAGTGAGGTGCCGGACGCCCGATGTCAGTCCCCTACCCCTTCCTACCGTTTCCTACAACGGATAGGACGGGAAGAGGCAAAGGATTAGACAAGGGAGGGGATGAATAGGAGAAGGAATCCTTTTCCTGTATATCCCCTCCTCTGTCTATTAAAGTTAGGCGCAACACATCTGCAACTCATGTGCTTGTTGCAGATGCATATGGTTATCGATCACTTAAAATCTGGAGAACCATTTCTTCCCTAAAAAATGTGTTAATTAGATCTCAAGATACGCTAAAAAGGAACTGTAGCGTCCTTTTGTGCGTTCGTTTGTGCAAAATGATTCAATATATGGTTGTTATAACCGATGCAGAATCGTGTCCGCTCGGGCCGCTGCGTCCCGTCACTAATACGAGGGCAAATTTTTGTTACCAGCAGAAACAATTGCTATTTTTGCAAGCAATTATTTTAGGCCACAGATATTCTAAGGTAGAATTTAAGAAGGAAAATGTCATGTGAAATATCTGACTTAATGTCTACTATCTTATTCTTTTAGCTTTGGCGAAGTAGACTTAAGCTGTATTCAATGGAATTATAAGGATCCCAAATGTGACAGCGACATCCTAATTGTAGGTTATTTAAAGCTGGCACTGGAGACGTTTGAAGTATTAATAAATAAATAAATATGCGCTCACGCCCAGAGGGGTAGGCAGAGATCATGGATTTCCATTTGGCGCGATCCTGGCACACCTCTTTCGCTTCTTCTACATTCATACATCTACGCATACANNTTAGATCACTGTTCAATCCAAACTCAACCAAGGTTGACCACAGATCATCTCTTTTAACTTTATCATATGCCTTTTTTTGAAGTATTATTATAAGATTTAAATTTAGTAAAGATATTTTAGAATACAATAATGTTTAAAGTACCTGTCATATGTATGAACCTTTAAACGTTATTAAATTATTCTAATGTTTAATAAACATAATGGACACCAAAGAAGGCTATCAGTGTAAAAGATAGCAAATGATGAGGGCCCGAAAAAGGTACTTTTAAATCAAAAGGTAATTACAATTAATTCACGGACAGGCAAAAGAGGGTGACGGCTTTTTTAACAAATGGGTTGTTAAAGTGAAATATGCTAAGATCAATTTGAAAGGGTTTTAGATGAATGCGGTTAAACCAGTTGATTTACTCCCTTCGTTATAACACGTATTCATTATTACGTTTGACTTATTAATCAATGTGTATAACGACAAAGACAGTATTAGTCGAACGGAGTGGAAGAAGCCTAAAGAAGTAATTTTTAATTCGATATGACAAAGGCTTATTAAAATTAAAAATAATACACTACCATGCATTACTTTATACTAGTTGTATACTTCATAAATATATACTTTATAAATTATTTGCGTTACTAATGACTGGGGTAACAAAACGTATACTTGACTTATTTTGTGGTCATATTATATTCAGTAGTGCTCATGATACTTTAATCTACTGGCTATAATATTGATAATACTTTAAGAAAAGAAAGACACTTAGAATAAGAGAAGTAAGTTCTTATATAACTCTACTGAACTGCGAAAAACATGAACCAAATATATACAAATGAGATAAAATGCCAAGCACAGAAATTATGGAAAAAATGTCAGTCAGTGAACGTATCAGTGGAAATTGAAAACAGCGCGAAAGAATTTTTCAAATTGGTCAGTTTCGATTCAGATTGGAGTAATTTCCGAGAAGAGTGCTCTGGAATGTTTTACTAGGGGCGTCGCTTGAAAATTTAAATTAAAAACTGCATCGAACTTCGTTACTGTGATGCATAACTAGTTAAATGATTGAACGATTCTTTATGCTGGGAACTGAATGTATATGAGTTAAAAATTAGCATTAAAACAAAGAAAAGTATTTATAGAACAAAATACGTTCACAATAAATACTTGCGTCTGAACAGATTCTTGTAGGGTGATTTTATAAGCTTTCGCGCGTGCTCTGCTTAGGTCAGTTAGAATGCACGAAGATAATTGAAATCACTGGGGTTTTTAGATCAAAAACGTAAACAGGATTGAGATTGTCTCCACACACAGAAATATTTGTAAAAAAATGTATATGACAAAGTGATCGATTTATTGCTAGAAGTTGATTGTGAGTTGAACCGTATAGATAATTTTGTTTTGTAAGTTTGCGACTCGGACGACTAATCTCGAATTTTAATACTAGCTGTTACCCGCGGCTTCGCACGCGCTCGTTTCTTATCTTACCCGCTGGAAATTCTTGTAACTTAATTTCGCGTGTAATAATTTGGAATTGTAAGTAAATGTCAAAAAGTTAATATTGGTTGCATGTTATGTGACAAAATGAGAAAAAGGTATCTCAATCTATTGTAGATTTCATTTCCTATCCCTCGAGAAGTTTTTATTCCGTTATATGGTAACCCATATCATTTCCTATACCCCTGAAAATCTATGTGCCAAATTTCATCATGATCGGTTGAGTCGTAAAAGAGGTAAAGCTTAACAAACAAGCAAACTCACATTTGCACTTATAATATTGGCTAAGGTTATAATATAATTAGTCACAAGGCATTCTGCAACTTATAAATGTTTTTAGTGGTGTTTTTAGTTAAAAAAATATTCACACTCGTGTGTTTTTCCACGAAGTATTGGAGTGCGAGGAATGGTGCCCATAACAACGGTCAGGTCGTTTTACATTCAGCGAGCGTGCAGAGTGAAGTGGCCGCTCGTACAACAATGGCAGAAGGAATCGGTCTCTCGGTTAACACTTATTGGCCCATATGTTTCAATTGATTCCTTAGCTCGACACATTCCCGCAATATAACCTACCCATACTCACTTACGTGCCTTTCTTCAATTTAACTAAATTGAAAAAATATATCTTATTTTTTAGACTTTACTGGAAAAGTAAATGGATATTTTTTTGTTCTTATATGTATATGTTCATATGATTCTTACTTTGAGGTTAAATCGTATAGAGATGTATTTTTTAATGGATTAAAAAAGGTTTTATATTAATCTAAACACTAAAAAAAACGATACAACTAATGATCATTTTTCAAAATAGAATTTTAAATCAGATTTAAAAAATCTTTATTCCTGTTTATTTAGTATGTTTCCGTTATACATGTATGTCAGTTCTAATATGGTGTTAGTAATGTTTAAACTTCTAAATAATATAAATGATGAGTTAGAACTACGAGGGTTGTCGACTACACAGGAGTGCACGGAGCCGGCACAATGAATGGCAATCAAACTTAGCGGAACTCACTTTGCCAAGTTTAAGCCACAACATTGTGTATTAAATGGATTTATAACAGACAATTGTATCAGTTTTAGTCCAGTTAACTCAAAGTACCGGTAGAACAAACTTATTATAACTTGCCAGTAACCCTGTTTAGTTTTAACCCAATATTATATATACTATAGAGGGTATCTCACAGCGATGCCATATCCAGACGAAGTACATTAAATATTGTGCATAGACAATTCTGAAAGGAGACTTCATAACAATAAATAAATACGCCCGTAACCCAGTGGGCTAGGCAGACATTATGGTTATTCATTTGGCGTTATCCTGGCACACCTCTCTCGCTTCTTATTCATTTACGCATACATGCTCGCCCTTTACGTCTACTACTTATATAGCCTTTCTTAACGACTTTTAAAAAGAATAAAAGAATTTGAACCGAAGTAAAACTATCGCTTCTACGAACAGGAAACGCGAAATTTGAAAAAATTGTATTTTACAGAAACGGCCGAAAGGTTTAATCATAAGGATTGTTTCTTTCCAAATGACATAACCTGTAAGATAAAAGGACCCTGATTTTATTAAAATAAATATAACTATCTCTATATTATAATACCCTTTTTAGTAAGTTTGATTTATGAACAGGCAGATTTTGTTTATCATTAACATCATTAATAAAAAACCAATATATATAAATATTAATGACTAGTCATCATCTCCTTGCCCTTTTTCCAGTTATGTGGGGTCAGTACACTATGGCCGTATTCCATACTGAACATATAAGTTTTGTCCATAGTTTTACGGCCATCCGCCTGCCTGACCTGCTGAGTCTTCGTTCATCGGTGTGATCAAAGACAATAATTCCGTTTCTGGGATAGTCATATATCCGGCATCTTTTCATCATTATAATAATCCAACGCTAAAAGCAATACTGACTCATAAGAAGATAAACATATCATATTGGGTTACGTAGCCTGATGAGCTGAGTCATCTGTTTAAGTTTAAAGGGTTTCTCCTAACCCGGCTTAACGCCGCTCAGACAGGTGAGGCTATTAAAATTAAGGTCACAGCTAAATTGAGTTAAAGCGATTACAGTGGTGGGTAACTTGTATTGTTTTAGTGACACGTCTTAGATGATAGCGCCGTTATATACGACATAGATTAACAATATTACTAAAATTTGGAACAATTCCTGCCCCTGAGTTTAACTGCTGATCAAGAACACAGCTTAAAATTTCACGCAACTTTTTGCGTTATGGAATGATCTGTCAGCAGATTACCAATCCGATGCATCTTACTATTCTACTTATTTAAAATAAAATTACCAACCAATATTATCCAAAATGTTCGACGTAGAATGGCGTAACTACATAACATTGATAATGGCTAACTAGATGAAGGAACGATCCGAACGAATGACCTGTGAAGGTTGCGGAAGTCCACTGTAAAAGAGCGACAAGGAATTGATCTTTGTGGTGACCCTTGGCCTCTCCACTTGCATCCGATAGACGCATTTTGCCTAATGGTGATAACTAAGTTTGGCAAGTAAACACGAGAAAGATTTTAATTGCGTGTTAGTGCTTTATTGAAGATACATTTCACATCACGTATCCTGAATCGTGTATAACACATGTGAGTTTAATCTGTATACATATTCGTTGGCAACGCGTGTTGGCAGCGCGCCGAGCGTCTCACGACAATCGGTCCGATTTGCGCTGACCATTATTCATTCATAATGCGCAGATAGATAAGTGAAAATTATCTTAAAGATAGATGCAGTTTAACGTAACCTCTTTAGATTTTGACTGAATAGTTATAACTTTAGTTTAGATTTTTTTTTTTGATTTTGACGTTATCGAAAAGTACTAATATTGCTTTGCTTCTTGCATGATAAGCAAATTTCGTGTTACTTATAGACTATGACAAAAATCAATCTCACTGACGATAGGAGATCTCAGCTATCGAAAACTTAGTAATATTTTATAATATTACATAAGACAAGATCCCATACAGTTTATCTACCCACAGGAACAACTGTTACTGCGGGCGCCGCGGTATTTTGAGAAGCGTGGTCCCTCCATAGTTGCATTATTGAAACCTTCAATTGTTTAGACTGATTATTCCATATTTAAAACAATTAGTAGCGAAACAATGAAACAGTTCCATTGTTCACATTGAAAGTTAATTGCTAATAATAAAGGTTTTAATTTTACAAATTAAATTGTATTCCATGTTGAGTCGGCCCTACATAAAATGGGAAAAGGGCAGAGACAAGATGATAATGTTTATCAATTATGATTTGATGATGGATTCCAGAAATAAAAGAACCGATAATGAACGCCTCTAATTTGACCACTGTAAATTAGATTTTTTCAAAACTTAATTCCTGTTTTACGTTAACATATAAAAACGTTATACGCATAAAGAGACACCGGCCAAAAGTGGATAGCGTAATTAAAGCAATAAGAATAAAAAGGACAGCTAGCTAGTGTTTGTCACTTGAGAGTGAATCACATGACGTGAACTAGAGTTCCAATTGTGACGTTTTCGAGTTTTCACATTAAATATTACTTCTTCATTTCCTTTTAACGTCGGTATACCTAGAATATCGTGAAATTCGAAAACTTGAAGTCCGGAACACGACGAAGCGTCTTAAGTTCTCAATCCCATGTAATTGAATGATAATCAACTGGGTCGCGAAAATTTTGACGCTGTTTGCTCACTGTTATTTCAGCCTAACTCAAATCAAATTCCTTGAGTTTGGATCAATGAAATTTGATTGTTTATGTACCCACAATCTTGCTGGGCTTGCTTAATATTAAGATATTATAGAACGGAGGAGAGGAAACCTTCAAAGGATTTATTCATGGAAATCCATATATAATTTTTTTTTAAATTAACGAAACTTGCTCTTTTAAAAAAAAAATCCACCATACTGTAAAACGACTTCGCCTTTTTAATCTTAAGACGAAAACTTTTCTTTTTTCCTAGGAGGCAGTTGTGGTGTATATTGCTTAGACTTTGGTTTCGCGGAGGCCACTCGCACTCATAAAGTTAGATAGACTTAATAATACTGAACTATGTATGTTTCAGAAATTATTTATTTCTTAAACGTAACGCAATCTTTTTTGTTTTAGAAAAGGTAATATTTTAAGGACCATAATGACATTTTCTTAAAAGCAAACTAATTTTAAGTCATAAAATGTAAAATGTTATTCACTCATTGTTCGTAAACCCAGTATGTTTTGCTTTAGCTCAAGATCACTCGGATCGCGAGCCCTGTATCAGATGAAGCTGTAAGAACCGTCAATAAGAATACCAGCAACGACATCTCCGAAAATTAGTAGTAGTATGTTTTGCGTTTTATTTTACGAATAATTGATGTCTCAACAATTGACAGTGCAATACTATACGTACGCAGGCTCTGGAAAATTGCAAGGATTTGACCTAATAACTCTTGGCCTGCCAAGCATTGTAAGATAACGATTGGCAATCGCATTATCAGAACCAAAACCGCTACTGACCGTCTGTGCT
Source organism: Papilio glaucus (assembly GCA_000931545.1). NCBI lineage: Eukaryota > Metazoa > Arthropoda > Insecta > Lepidoptera > Papilionidae > Papilio > Papilio glaucus. The sequence goes on along the minus strand of JWHW01033407.1, from coordinate 256,641 downwards.
CTGGATACTGTAAGTCTGACACGTTCCCTGATAGCTCAAGACTGATTTATATTGCTTAGAAATCATCAATCAAATTTACTTTCTGGAATAGTTCAAAACCACATAGATACATTTAAATTCGCATAATCAATCTATAAAAAATCATAAGGCCCTGGAGACGGAGACTTACGTTTTATATTGTATACCTATCATGTCTAACTTTATAAATCTCACTTCCATTCAAACTATTCCGTATTGGCACAATGCCGTAGTAACGCAAGGCGGGACATCAAATCGCAATTTAACAATTTAACGTTGATAGATAATAAACTATGGAGTAAAATACGTTAAATTGTAAACGATTCGTTCAGTTCAAAATTTTACGGTAGTTTATAATATCCCTATGTAACGGTGATTACAGTTTAACGGTGACATATACAAATATTTTCATGTATACATTTATGCCAAGCAAACAACCGTTCTGCGGAATAATCTGTCTGCAGCGGTATTTCCAAGCGTATAGGTCTTATGGTCCTTCAAGAAAAGAGCGTACTCCTTCCTAAAAGGCTCGCAGCTGATCTACAGTTGTGGATGTCAATGGGCGGCGGTGATCACTTAAATTTAGCCCCTTCATTTGCCCCCTTCTCGTTTAAAAAAAGAGCCGGTTTTTATTTATTTATAAGAAAACCAATAAAAGTCAGGCGGAGATTCAAATTAATTAACGCTTACTTAAAATGCAAGGCAGTTGAGAGAAAAAGGCCGTTAAAATAATACTTGCGTATATTAACTCTTAATTACTATTTAAATATGTGACAGTCAATAAGAAATATTTTTAGCACGTAAAATGTAACAAAGTACTGGCACAACGAACATTGTCATTTTGTAGTTTAAAAAAAAAGTGACAAAAACGTGCTGGCTGTGCATCTGCAGCAATGCTGTAAAAAAAAGTTCTGTCGCTGTCGATTTTTGTGATGGACGTTTAGTATAAAGTGGACTGCACTCTGACAATCCCGTTCAATCGTCACGGGTGCTCAACGCCTTGAATTATAACATTCCCTTTGCAGTACGTAGGTACAGAATTCTAAAATGTTAAAATTTCAACTCACTGTTGCAGAGCTGGTGAAGTTAACATGTTAATTAGATTGGAATTTTTGTTCCCAATATTTCGAATACTTTACGTTTAGAAGACCCCATCCAGGTACTACCAATATAATGCCACCTGCCTGGGATCACGTGGTTAATAAAATTAAATCCCAAACCAAGCATACAACTGGAAGATCTCAAGATACTAAGACCGACTGACCGAAGACGCATTCTGCATAGATCGGAGCAAAAATAATATTTGATAATAGGAGGGTACTTCGCCAGCAACCATGAGCGCTGTCAAGTGCTCGAAGTATCGGGAAAAAAAGAAAACGCGTAAAATATTTGCGTAAATATAAGAAATTTTTATGTTAGATTATTAATTTGACCCGTCAGCTACATGTTTGAGTAAATGTATAGTTTAACTGTAAAATACAATTAGTTACTTTACACACAAATACTAAATAGGCTAAGCCTTTATCATTTAAAATTACTAAATAAGCTCAT
>JWHW01033407.1:243827-254855 GCA_000931545.1 Papilio glaucus | reverse complement strand
GTTCGGCTCACTTGATATTCCCGAATAGGCTACAGGTTCAGTGCTTTTACTATTAACTAATACAAATATTTTTCCTGTAAAAAATCGATCACAACATAACAGACAAAAGAAACGTCTTTCGTCGCGAAGTGAGGGAATCAAAAAAATATTTACAGGAAAAAAAAGGTAGGATAAAGTAAGTAAAAGTTCTCAGAGTACATTATTACAGTTATGATGTTTGATGTTGTTAGATTGTGAGTGCTCATTTTGATTAAATAATTATGATTATATGGTCATATAAGCAGAAGTCCTTAATTTTTACGTTTCGCATAATTATACATTTTTTACATAAAGGAGACAGACAGCTAGCTATATTGATAAATACAAACACATGGCAAGTACACTGTATGAGGATCAAACAAAATAAACTGTTTTAAATTAAAATAAACTGTGTTAAACTAGAATTGTATTCTAGCTATGGTATCCTTATATTATAAATATTTTTAATTTAATTATTATCCAGCTTATAAATAAATACAAAATTATCTCTAGCCATAAACAATTTCCGTATAATCCTAAAACAATCTATTCAATTACACAAAGGATAAAAATAGAGGAAACACATAAAAAGGGAGATGAAAGGAATTATCGGAAGCTATGAAAATGACAGGTCGTTGTAACGTTTAGTTGGGCAGTAATATCACATGTAAGTGTAGCCCGTGCGTCGGGCGGGACACCCGCGTCGACCCGATGATACGTGATCAATTGGACAATTGGTCGCCGCCCTCGTATGTCACATCTCCTGCCCGCCACGCTGGACTCTGTCGGGAATTAATAATATATGGCTATATAAGACACAACCAACACACATGGAAAATATTTTATCCGCTTTATATATTTATTTGTATAATTTGTAGCCAGGCGGCAGGCCGTATAAACTGTAACCTAAGCCTATACTGTATGGACTACGATCATACTGTGCCGACCCCATATAGGTGGGCATAAGGCAGGAAGATAATGTGCAGAGTGAATAAAGTAAATATTACAAACACATAACATAATAAGTTTTCTTAAGAAAAAAATAAGTCATAACGATCAACCGTCAAGCGTACTAATAATAAATAAAGAATTCCTCTGGTGTTGATGTTCATGAGAACTAGTAATTTACTTAATGGTGGACTTAATGGTACAGACCCACTGCTTATTTCCTTCCCCTATATTATATAAAAAATGAAGAAGTTTATAGATTTAGTTATGTCAGTGTGCCATTAAAAATACTTTGTGTGGTTAAGGAAGTTTAATTAGATGCAACATTCCAAAATGAATAAAGCATTGTTAACAATATGAAGAATGTTTCCGTCAGCCTGAACTCTCCCTCGTTACAATCCGCCGCGCTAATGACACGGATAGAAACCTTTTTGCGTGTTCCCCGACCATTCGTCTTGCAGTTGGTGACGTTTGCAGATGGTTTTGCTTGTCTTTGCCCCTTTACACGGTATAAAACCATCCCTTCAGCCAGTTACATGTGGTGTTAAATTTATGATAAATCTACATTAGTTTTAAATAACATCATCATTTTAAATAAAACGTGGTAGTCAGAGATAGAAAATTGTTTCACCAAGCATGAAATCGTGACATCCTTTCTCGATCAATCGACAAAAAAATCGATTTTAATATTATTTTAGAAGTAATCGCTCACTTCTTAAATAATATTTAAAACGATTTTTTTATACTTCAGTCTGAAACGTATTTGCTTTTATTTTTTAGTATAAATGGCCTTAGAGTCGTCATATCAACATTTGTGACAGTTCTGATGTGATATGTTTGGAAATGAAATTACTAAAACAGATAAAATTAAACGTACAATTAAGCTTTGCTGGAAAAACAGAGCTCATCAAAAGTAAACTATAGAGCCGTCCATCACGATCCTAAATTTAAAAAAATTTGAACATATCTGGAATTTTAAAATTTACATACTTTGTCGCGCACACCCTTCTAGAAACAAAACAATAGAATCGTCTTCAAAAACAAATTATTGACCCTCCGATTACGGCAATCTTTCCTCCGCTCCGAGCGTTCTTCCACAATCAAAAATTTAAATGAATTCGCTTAGACTAGGGACTGTTTTTTTTTTCTTTTAATACCATTTTCGGATAGCATTACGTTTAAATGAATATTCATTAAGTGTGAAATCGTTTAGAGATGATTGAAGTTCATATTAGGCACGCAATGAATTATTGATGTCAGGTTTAAGTGCGGGAAGTGAGAAAAATGCTTACCTTATCACACCTAAATTATGAATTATTTCCATGAATGTCGTATTTGCCGACACTTACGCCTTACAACAGTAACAATTACCTAAAATTAAATAAACAAAATTAAAATTAAATTTTTAGGATACGATTGTTGAGTTTTATTTATAAATATAATGTGGTCCACTATTTAATCCGAGATCTTAATTTGGATACAGACAACCCAACCAATCCAATTTACTGTCATAACTTACACAAAAACTAGTTAAATGATTGACATTAAAAGAGAAGGAATGCTTTGCGAACTTTGTATTAAAATAGGTTATTATCTACTCCACTGTCAAAACATTGTTAAATTGATATACAACAAATAATACCTTCGAAATAACAAGGTTATGCTACCGTTTGTAATATTACCAGGGTAGCATAGGTACGCGGAGATCGCAAACCTTCAGAAGCTTTAAAAACCGAGCTTCATTTTTCCTTTCCATTATTATTCAGGGTAATATAATGAGGTACGCAAAAGAGGATCATAAATCTCTATTTGTGTGTTTTATATATTTTTTTATTTTAAATTACCCCAAGTTATGTTTTCAAAAGGTATAATTCTGCGACGCTGCGCCGTACCGGGACGAAGGCAATTCGAATTAATAGCGTCTCAACGCGGGGTATTACTTAAGTACCAACTCGTATAGCTTTCGTCGCGCTTTAGTGTACGACGTGAGAAAATTCAACCGTTTTAACCCTTAAATGGTGTTAAATTATTTTAAGTTGCTCTAAAAACTACATCAAGTAATTTTATTCTCAAGATTTATTTCTATAAGCCCAAGTAGATTCAAATAAATAGGCACACTGGTCAAGTGAGTACTTATTCAAGTAGTAAGTAGGTTTTGAGTATTTCCACCTACAAATAAAATGTTTTTAGTTCGAGGACGATTGCTTGATATCACAAGGGATTAGTGAGCACATCTACATTTCCTTTCCTTAACAGAAATGGTTATAAAGTATCTGTGCCCCTGTTAAAATTATAAAATAAACTATCAAATAATTTCTTTAATAATTTTGCATAAAAAAAACGTAACAATACCATTGTAACTTAGCCCGTTACACTGGTAAAATATCTATCTTTTGCTTTTTGCATTAATACAACAAACTCCTTGTGATTTTGACTTGAAGTTTTCAATTCAACATGTATAAATTTGACCCCCGGGCAAGCGAACGACTAGCAACTACCTACTTACCAGCACAATTACAAAGTTCCCTCTGGATTGTGAAAGTTAACATAAGAACGTTATTACAGGAACGCAAACAGAGCTATCGCTGTAGGTCAGTCGGGGCTTTGACCACCAGCTCCCCTGGGTGTTACGTTAGAACGTGGGAGTGCACGGTTAATATTAAACTAGCATACGAGAACTTTAATTTATAAAGTACATAGCAAACTAGTTACCGCTATGTGAAGTGTTAGTAGTATTATTTTATGAAACATGTTAGAAATAAACGAGGAAAGAAATGTAAACTATATTTTCAAGCCTCAAAGTAATACGTTGTCAAAATGTACCTGTATAAGTCGTCACTACACATAATTCGGTAATTTCAGTCATATTTTTGCACTGATCGAGCTGACCTATTCATTTCCACAATAAAAAGAAATACATGTTTTAGTTGCGGTTAAAAGTTCAAGACTATATAAATATATAGGCATACTATAATTACGGATCATTTTTTCATTTCTATATAAAGGATATCCGAGTGGAGTAAGGAGTATAAATGCACAGTAGAGTCAGTATAATAGTGGCGCATCTCCGCATCAAATCCCTGCCTCGGTCGAGTGTCAACGCGTGATAAGCGGCCGTTGGGGACGCAACACGGCGACGCAATTTGCCGAAGCTACCAGATAAGTACGTGACTTTTTTTGTCATTCCAAATTAATCTTAAATATGATAATAAATTATGTTAACCAGTCATTGTAATTCTTATAACCAGTTCTATTAATAGAACTGCTTTACAAGTATATGACCAAAGATAGCAATGATACATTTTTAATTTGTTATATTTAGCAGATGTTAAAGTTGCAAATACATCCAGCTCTCAAAATATTAATTATTTTATGGTATATTGGTTCACGTTTTGACTGACTTGACACAATTAACTGTCACGATCATACAAAACCCCTTAATTATTTACTCTTGTACTACGTTAAGTTCTTAGTCTACGCTAACAAGCCAATCTGGTAATGTAAAGTCATCAAAATAGGGCCAACGGCTTGAAGCCCTGCCCGCGAAGTCAACGAGAATGAATGATGACATATTCAATGCAAAAAAGCAGAAATGTAGCTACAAAATAAACGGAAAATCAATTTGATATCTTAAGTTTCTTTTCCTGCGAATCTTATCTGATCACCATATATTTATAGCATTGTGAAAGAGGTAAACGAAAAAGAACAGGTCACAATCTCATCATTGGCCAAGACGTCTATAGATGTAGGTCTTCCATGAATGAAACAGAATATGACCCCTGCCGCCTTCTTCCAAAATCCAAATCCAAAACATCATACATTCAAATTGAAATTGTTATTTTTACTTTTGAGTACCTAAAACACCCATGGAGAAGACCAAGGTATTTGTTTTTTTTTTGGACCTAAAAACGAAGAAAGTGTAATAAGAAATGAAATCAAAGTCGTTAATAAGAATGTTTTTATTTACTTTTCAATATTCGTGTTAAGGTAACAAATCATTAAAGACGCAGACTTAGTTATATCTATAAGTACACTAGAATGTAATTATGGTATTGTTACATTTATTTAAAAGGAATGCCAAATAATATTTCCAGTGTCAAGTAACCGCAACACCACACATTGTATTTCTGGCTATTCGTGCCGCTTGACTGCTCTGGAATGCTATATTTTCTATGAAGTTCGAAGTTTGTGCCTACATTTTCTGTATAAAATATTACTAATATTAAATTCTTAATAACAGATCACTCTGTTATTAAGAATTTGAATCTGAAATTTAATATGTTGAATAAGAGAAATAAAATACAAAATTACACATTCATTAGAATCTTTGCACTGTTATCAAATGATGTGCAGCATTAACGTAATATTATAAAATACGATAACTTTTCCCTCCCACTTAGTAGTTTAACGTAGCGGAGACGAGCCGTCAGTTGTAAAATATCTTATCTTTCACGAATGTTTGATGGACGTCCATTCAGGAAGACAATGGTGCGCGATATGACGAAAATTTTCAATTAAACAAAACAAAACTGGGACTGCCGCCGCGTTCGAGGGTATTGTGCGGCGAGCGACAGTTAAGCGATGGCGGCGAGCCGCTGAGAATGGCGCGAAATGGCGCAAGATGGCGCGACGGACGTCCGGCGTTGGCGGGAACGGAACACCGAGGCCAGGCGTTGACGTGAGAATGGAACAGCTCATTCGCGCCATTACGCTCGCAATAGCGGAGATTACTCTGAGTGGTATCGCACGAAGGTGGCGTTTTGGAATGTCTAACGACAAATTACGTCACAAATTCGATTGCATCGTCTGCAACCGAAGAAGCTCGCCTTGAGCGTAATAACACCGATTAATAACCGCAACTCTACCTACCTGATAATAATTCTTCTAATAAATATTTGATTTAGGATATTTATTAGCCTTCATTAAATCCTGCTAGCAGATTATATTAAAATTAATTCTTAATATTCTACCTACGTCATTAGTAATGTCTTCTCGTCTTCCGTCGGAAGCAACACCACGTGCGAATTCGTCATTCTCTAAGTTCCTTGATCCTAATGTAACGTATTGAATAGGGGCCTATTCATTGATGTCGCCCTTCCACGTGACATCTTAGTATTCAAGTGTCAAATAAACGCAGAGTATATGATTTTAATCTCGCGACAGACACCCGGCAAACACATAGTATCTCCCCTCGCTTCCTGCACGGTAAGCAACATACGTCATTAGACAAACGCAAAACTCTGTTTACATTTCAATTCCACGCACGACAAATGTATAAACATGACAATAAAGCGAATAGTCGTATGGCAAGCGGTATGACAAACGTTGTGATAAACACAAGGTCCCGCCACGACTTCAATCCACCGAGAGGGAACGCTATTTCGGTCTGTGCGGCGTACACAGGCAGTCTTTGAAATTTTAATCGTTACATTCACCCTGCCCTGATGGCACACTAGAGACCGTGTGTTGCCACGTGTTATCAACTATAAAAACTTACGGTCTTACTTTGTACATATTTTTTATAGATGTTGTAACCGTTGAACGCATACCTCAAAAGACGAAGCTTTGACTTTTGAATGAATTGCACCTATATATAAATAGAACTTAAGTAGGTGCAATTATGTTACAGCATAACAAACTTATAATAAATATTAGTACACTTGTGATATATGGCTGCCACAAATAAGCTTAACAGCTTCCACAAGATTGTCAAAAAGTCTAGCTCGAAGAGAAGCTTCCGAGTCGTGCGGAACGTACCGTGATATCGATCGTCCACCGGTCCAAGATCATGACGTCGGCTATTCAAAATTTACTGGTTCTGCTAATTTATAGAAGAGACACAAGAGCATCAGGCTCTCATAACATAAAAATAAATCCGTAAAGTTTACAACTTCTTTATTTTCCATTGTTCATTTTGAACATATATCGCCTGCTTATTTTAATAATGTATACCACCCTTAAAACTTTTTACTTATGTAGTTTTTAAATAAAACATCAAGCATGCATCCCCTGGGTACGACTGATGGTAATAACCGAGAATACGTAATGCTTTTATACATGTTCGTTATCGCCTAAGCCGTGCACGCAATGCTCATTATTCAATGGTTATAAAAAAAAACTGAAACGACCTCTAACAGATAGCATGGCTGACCAACTCATTCAGTATAATTGGGTCACCTGAAACATGGTCGGAGCGTTTGAATATCCAAATAAATACAAGTGATTGGACTAACCAAATGGCATTTCTTAGAACTAACTATTATAGAACTTACTGTTAAATAATATAATCTCTCACGACTTAATGTTAGAAGGACGGTCAGCAGGGATATGAAATGTTGTATACACTGTTCTATAAAGACAAGAAATTCTCTTAGACTACCATAGCTAAATAGGATACGGTGACCTTTGACGACTAAATTAAACTCGATATATATCTTTAATTCAAAAAAATATTTGTAACAAGGCGCCTTATATCCAATCGAAAACTTATGCAGGATCGAAAAAAGCAGCTCCTACGAAAAAAAAAAAATATCTATACATATAATAAAAATGTAACTGATCGCTGTCTATACATGGAAGACATTTTGTTGCCGCTAATCTCAGAAAGGGCTTAACCGATTTGTGTGCGGTTTTCACTTAACATTTAGTGTTTGTTTTATCTCAATCGGTTTATAAATAAATGAATTATATCAATTTAACTGTGCTACGGCCATACTGTGTCGAAACCATATACGCGGGAAAAGGGCAGTGAGATGATAATGGGTTACGGTAATATAATTTGGAGGGCGGGTGAAACCGCGGGGCACTGCTAGTTTATCATAAAGAAAGAATTGATCCCCGTCGCAGACTTATGACAAGTCCTCACGTTCATTATTACTCATATTATGTACTTCTTATTTGGAAGAAATAGAAATTTCTTGAAATATTGTTAAGGAACAGACAATGATTTATATTAAGCAAATTTAAATATGTTCTTAAAATACTTATAACATAATACTACTCTATCAATAAATAAATATAATGTACTAGAAATGTATTTAGCAAACGGCTCTTACTATTGTGGCGTACGTGTTGTGTACACGTAGCTTTAAAACTTTGTTAACATTCACCCCGAGCGCGCCATAGCCGAAAATGGGTCTTAACTAACGTAGAAAACACTTCGCCACCGCGGGACTATTTTCGTCTTCCCTTCGGGGCCGCTAAAATAGACTGTCAGGGGCTCAGAATATAAAATTTCAATAACTGGAGTAACGGAGGGTTAACCTACATATTCAATATTTCGTGGGTACGTTAACGAGGTTTCGATAGACATCTCACTGAAATATTTTAAATAAACTACGTTCAAAGCTTTTCCTTTCAATTTTTATGTTCAATTTTTTAATAAAAGATAGCTAGGATAATACCTGGTTCCAAGCAACATGTATGATTAGACCAGTTCAAACAGGGACGTACTTCGACCTCACCGACTATAATTGTGCACTAAAAGCATTTATCTGTATATCTCTACGTTTCAAGGTCAGTAAGATGGCCCGAACAACTTCCATTCTTACCAGATATTTGCCTTCAAAGAACGAAGACGAGCATCACTTATATGACATTACCTTCCTAGTTTTTACATATCTTCGCATACAGTCGCTTCATCAACGTGCCGGCGTTTACTTTAACTGCCTTGCCTCCAAAACTAAACCATAAAATAAAGTCTACTCAACGACTGTTTCTTAAAATGTAGTGTTATATATTCCTAAATTATGCGCAAAAAACCTGCTTGCTAACAAAGCGAAGTAGTTCCTTTGAAATCAAATTCATATTTAAAAAGAATATAATTTCCTTAGCTTCATTAGTATACGTCGTCTATGCACATAAATAATAATTTAAATTGTAAAAATGTTTATAGTGTATTTGACATCTCATTTTTAATAAATGTTAATAAAAAGTTACTTAATAGTCTGCACTCTATATTCAAATATCAATGTTTGAATATAGAGTGCAGACTTGTGCAGACAAATTGTTTTAAAGAACAGCAATGAATGTTTTCGTGTTCAAGTTTCCTCTATATTAATCTATTACAATTACCTTTAAAATGACACTTGGGTTAGTGGTTGCGGGAGTCCACTGGGACAAAGATCTTGATAAATGTAAAAATGTGAGCAATTAACTGTAAGCATTCACAATACTATATTATATATATAATGGCTTTTACAAATCGGATCCTCTCGGATAGGGCCAACTTCTGTCACGTAATCTATGTTTCTTTTGGCATTTAAGCGCTTTAATTAAAACGAACCAATAAGTAGCACATAAAGTTCTCCGGTTCAGAAATTCTTCAAACTCTAATTGACCTAGCTTAACGAACGTGACCTAATTAAAAACTCATATGATCCTTAAGCAGTTTGGAAAAAAAGATAAACAAATGGAAACATAAGCGAGCAAATAATAAATTATATATCACATGGATCGGTCTAGCGACTTCAGATGGTCAGATTATTAGCGTTATAAGGGAAAAGTGTGGCTTAAAAGTGTATGTTGTGATTAGAGGTATGCTTCGGTGGTTTGGACTGAAAAGATGAATGAATAGAGAGAAACGAAAAAAAAATATGTTGCAATAGTGAATTGCGTTGGCAGGGGACGTCCAAGAAGAAGTTATATCGATCAGATTAGTGACATACTAAAGAAAGGCAATATAAGGATACCCGTAAACGACGAGCATGTATACGTAGATGTAAGTATGTTGAAGAAGCGAGAGGTTTGCCAGGATCGCGCCAAAAGAAAATTCATAGTCTCTGCGTACCCCTCTGGGTTATGAGCGTGAGCGCATATTTATTTCTATAAATAAAAACAACATAGTCTTGACATGAAAAACATATACGCTTTCATAAATGAAACTAATATAATCTTAGTTTTGAGATCTTAGCACCAGTTTGTTTGCGAATAATTTACAGATTACGAAAACTACTGCCCTTGACTGCATGTATTTATATTTTCTTTTTCCGTTGTGCGCAATAAAAGTTGAACCACATAGAAATCTTGTAATGTCGTAAATTCCCTTGATACATAGTATATTCTGATTCATACAAAGAGTGGGAGCTTATAGACTCAGTGCATTTATAGTAAATAGCGTTGCATGTTATAAAATAATTATTGTGATCACAGCACGCATCAACCGTTATGCAAGTGGGCAACTGTTTCGAGAATGTAATTCTTTGTTGTTAGAGCCCATTCGTGTTCGTCTGTAATTTTATTCGCATTTGAAACGACGCCATTAGCATCTTATGACGTTAACCCGAATCCTTTTGTCATGACTCATGTCGCAAAATAAAACCATTAGATTTCGAAACGTTGTGTGTTAGAAGTACCAGTTTGATTTTCTTAACAAACGCGCTATTTAATGAGATCGGCATACTTGTTTTGTTTATTTTACATTTTGATTTATCGAACTAATAGTTATGTCCGACAATTGAATTGGCCAAATGATAGCCGAAATCGACCGATCCGACCAATCACTTACAAAATGCAAAATTAATAGAAAAAGTTTAAAAAGCAATTTCCAAATGACATCGTTGATGATGATATCTTATTTATATATGGCTCTCCCTTAGTGGATTGGGCCATTGTCAAGTGGTGACATCGTTTCGTAAAAGCATAATGAGGTTTGTTTTAAAAAATGTTTCTTATGAAGTTAAAGACAATAATACTGTTTACATTTTAATGAAGTCCCGAGGATTTCGAATCGCATTGTCGCCGAGGACTGCTGCGGGTGAGCAATCCACGTTTACACCGCCAACCTGGCCAATGCTTCGTGGGTGAACCAAGAGGTGCAAACATACGACGTATGACCAATAAGGGCTATTATATATTAGATTATAAAATAATTATTTTATCAATAATTTTAGTTTTAGAATAAACGACGAATCCACAGTCTGGTTTTGTATAAATACTATTACAATATTACACACTCCTTTACATACTCCTTCCACAAGGACCTATGATCTCGTGAGATCGGCAGGACATCGCTGGATACGGTGCGCGGAGAACCGCATACTGTAGAAGTTATCGGGAAAGCTC
>JWHW01033407.1:205933-233435 GCA_000931545.1 Papilio glaucus | reverse complement strand
TAGAAACGTCATCATGTTATAAAAGGAAATGCATGCGAACACCAAAAACGATTGTTGGAAATTCAACCCGTAAAGGAATAATTAAGAAATGCTTATTATGGAAAATTGGAAGCATTATTTATCATTAAAAAGCAGACGAAGTCGTTGGCAACAGCTTCTAATATATAAAAAAAATCATTCTACATACAAAACAAAGACCACGATATTGATTACAAACAAAAATATGGCGTCGATTACATCCGACCTTAGGAACCGAATAACGTAAAACTGGTCGTTATATTTACGAGCACAACGCCGGCAATACCGACGAGTGGCTCGGATGACGGTAGGAGCGATTCGTGAGAAGATTGCTGCTGTATCGAATGAATAAAGAGTTGATTTTTTGCGACCGAAGCATAAAAGGGTGCCTTAAGTACAAAGGCCGAAATAATCGCACTAGCGGAGACCCTTTTCTTGAGGTGAGCGCTTTTATATGCCTATCAAAGGTTACGAGTACAATAAAACACGATTGTTTCCCATTAACATGGGCCACGGCGGCCGGACCACGGCCCGTATGTGCCACTTCAATTTATTTTACATCCAGTTGGACATGCGGCCTCACTAACTAGCAGTAAGGTGTAATGACAGATTTAATTGCTGTCTTATTCTATTTTATACTTTCAAAAGGGGCGGCGAGAGTTTTACGGGTCTAGGGTAAAAGGCGCGTTAGGTACTCTGACAGGTACATTACTATATCTTGCCCTACAAAAACTACGTACGTAAAAGTACTAAGTAATTGTGTTAGTTAGTACTTAGCAAGTTGAAACAAAGATTGAAGAACAGTGATAAGGCACATTTAATTTCAATATCACAAACTTCACTTTAAAGAATGAAGCAATAAGAGTTAATGTGGCGTCGTACAAAAGCTTTTTCATAATCATTTTTACATATTCATTGGGATGTCAAAGTGCGTTTCAGACGCGACGTTTGCTATTTGAATAACAAATGGCTGACATCTGCATGTTCCTGGCCGGGATTTCCGCGTCGTCCCTCTCTGATCCCGCTCGGATAAAAAATAACCGAGGGACATAGGTTAAGCTTGTAAAAGTAATATTTCTGATTCAATGCCTTTTTTATTTAATATAACACGATTGTTATCTATGCAATGAAATCTTTTCCATTGGTTTTTTTATATATTTTTTACTGACGACCGAAATGTTAGTCTGACCTGATAGTAAGTTATTGGCCAGACCATTGACACTCCGTGACTATTCTGAATCATGGGCCCGGGGTAAAAGACCCTTATCGGACACCCAGTAAGTGTCCTACTGGCCCTAACTACAGGATACAGAGAAAAATAAATCGCTTGCACTTGTACATAATTAAAATGCTTGATGACGTTTCATCAATAATTTAAGGTAAAATATGAAATAAACATAAAAGTCTAGTTTCTATATAGTATGCAACTTGTTAATCAAGTCAAAAACAGACATAAGGCTTTCCCCAGTTTCAAACATGCAAAGCGCATAAGATATCGGATCATTTCGTAAGAGAAATTAAAAGTTCAAAGAGATCTCAGAGATAATTCGAGTCGACGGCGTTAAGGTAAACGTTAGCAGCTGATTGCGAAACTTGAGTCTTTGTTTAAACAACATTAGTAAAGTTAAAAAGAACAGTAATTTATTCAGAACGAATGGAGGTAGCGTAACAACTCGGCACGTCTGTTTCGGACTTTTCTTGAAATCGTAATGTTGTAGCAAACTTGAATATTTACGTGGTTATATTGTTATATGGGTGAGGCTCACTCTATTTTTTTCGGACTTTAAACTTTCTAGGCTTATAGATTACTATTACTTATAGATACTTCTATTTAAATAAATGTTATTATTTAAATGTAAGTAAGTGGTAATGTGAATATTGATTTCTTTTTTTTTTAGAGTAGTAGGTAGCAAACGAGCACACATAAACATTTGCAACAAGAGTTGCATCTGCAATTACTCCATTAAAGGTAGGCAATGCAGATGCTTTAATGGACAGAAGAGAGGATAAACAGAAAATAGTTATTTCCCTTTCCTATTCATCCCCTCCAACGTCAAGTCCTATTCCCCTTCCTATCCTTTCTTTATTATCAAAGGATGGGAAGGGGAAGAGAACAACAACAAAAGAAAACAAAAACAAAAAAGAGTCACTTGCCCCGGCTTCACATAAAATAATTATACATCTAAAAAAATCTCATGAATAAATCATTCTATTGGCGAAAAACGAATGAAAATCCCTTTAGTCGTAATAGTCAGTTACTCGATTTCTGCTTCTACTGAACACGTTCTGATAAAAAAAGAAGTAGGGGCGAGGAGAGTTGGTTTTATAATATAGTGATCATAACAATCATGAGTCTACTTACGAACAATCAATTTAATGATGACGGTTTTTATTAAAAGAAGTTTCCAGAGTTGAGGTCTAGACAAACAGCGACGAGGTCGTCGGTCTATCACGATGTATTCAGTTCTTACGTCACCGTCCGCGCGGTCGGACGCCTCGTGAATATCAATCGCTGGTCGACTGGTCGTCCACTGCCCAGAAACGATAATTAAATTTTCCACGCGCTCAACGCGTCAGTACGGAACGAATTTGAAAAGGTTCTCGACCTTGGCGGCGGATAATTTACTTAAGGTTACGAAAATTATAACCACTGTATCCTCGTTTTCGAGTTTATTAGGTCGTCGATACAGAAAACCAATACCGTTAATATGATAAATAAAACATTTATTCACAGAAAGAAATATTTTATGTCAAAAATTACGCATTATTCCAATGCCTTTAAACTTAACTTGACAAGGAATACAAGACAAATAACAAAAAAGAAAGCGTACTAAAATTATAAAGCATACTAATATTATATTAAGTACAGTATATTACACTTAATATCAGTTTATATATCTATCAGTTTTATATATTTGTAGATATATAAAATGCTTACCGCTGTCCATCAATGCCCTTTCACAGCTCGTCTTCTGTAAGGTCGTGTTATTCCTTAGATCGAACCTGTCTAATCGTTCAGTTGCTACTACCGGTAATAAAACAGAACCTGTCCAGGGTATGTTCTGGTTTATTACCGGTCTGGTATCCAACAATACTAAATTCTTTTGATAACCATTCTTTTCTACTATATAATTATACAAAAAATTACGTAGAAGCTTGTTAGACAACATCTGCAGTACATAATTTAAGGCACATCATTTGACATAGAAGGTTGAAACGTAGCTTCAAATTTTCGCTGTAGCTTCAAGTCAGCGGGGCGATGTAAGCGACTCCGCTGCATGCGACATTACGTCTGATGTGACGGCAAATTGCTCATTTGGGTACCACGACTTTTACAGAAATTAGTAACATTTTTGTACCTACAAAGACAGGTTTATATAATACGAATAAAATGTAAAACCTAGCACTCACACATATATATTTAATTAAAATCTCTTCCTACGATGCTTGTGCTAAAAATTCGTCAATGTCAATAATGTCACAACAACATTTTAATTCCTTTAAACCTAAACAAGCAGCCGAAATTGTTTACAAAATATCGCATCTATATGGTAATTTATGCAAATTGTATACATTATCAACACTAAGGAAGAATATATATAGTTAAAACAAAATCGTGTTTTTCTAAGCATAATTCATAACACTTACTCGTAGTTGTAATTTTTGTAAGTATTTCACTTTAAATAAAGTAAAGTCGTGAAAAGTTGTTTAAAACTTTTCACAACTTTATCCTTTTGATGAGATCGAAAGGAGATTAGGCTGAAACGCAGAGTTATATAATCCCTCTACTTCCCGTCTGCTTTCTGTGAGGTCATGATCATTCCTGGTTCGAAGCTGTCCATACAAGCAAGTGCTGTCAGTGCTACGTAGCTCTGACACACACGGTAGTAGTTTTAGGATACACCAGCTCTAAAATGGTTATTAACTGTTGCCCGCGGATTCACACTCATTCGTCGTTCATTTTGCTCGCTAAACATTTGTGTAATTTGATTTTTTGCATAAAAATTTCGAATTATAGGTCCATTTGTGGAAAAAGTATTGTCAAAACAAGTCATCACCATGGCAACCGATAACGTATTGTATTTTCCTTTCGCTCTATGTAAGTTTCTGCGCTCTTGACAACTTGTATGCTAAATTTCATGATGAACGGTTGCGTCGTTAATGAGTTAAGCGTAACAAACAAACTAACTCACATTGGCATTTGTAATATTATATATAAGATTAGAATACTCGTTTTTATGTATTCCGATTATTTATGTATTTTGATGTTATCAAGATCAGCGCTAGGTAATCTGCTAAGACGCGTATTCTTTACAAACTAAAGCACGTTATTTTATTTACATGTCAATATGTCACACATTTCAAGAGGCGTAGCAAATAAATCCGCATACATATCCCGTTTTAGGATACTAATAAATAAATATAAATCAGGGGTAGGCAGAGATCATGAGTTTCCATTTGGCACGATCCTGGTACACCTCCCTCGCTTCTCCTACATCCATACATCTACGCATACATGCTCATGGGTTACGGTACTCTTTATAACGTTCTTTTTTAGTGAGCCACAAATCTGATCTATATAATTTTTCTAGGACGTCCCCAGCAACACTGACAATTATTTTTGCAACTTAAATTTATTTCTTTATTCTCTCTTCATTCATCCTTTCAACATGCCCTAACTACGAAAGCTTACCTTTCTCAATTCTAGTCACAACATCCACTTTTAAGCCACAATTTTTCTTATAACACTATTTTTAATCCTATCATACAAAGTCACGCCTGACATAATTCTTAAGGATCGCATTTCAACGACATTATTATTGAACACTGTTAATAAGCAGAACCAGTCAGGCGACTATGTCAAGGATGTCGCCAAAGTAAATAAGTCTTAGGTAAACATCAAGTAATTACATTTATATTGACGCTTCAAGGAATGTCTTCTCCAAGTCTTAACTGGAAAATGTGATTATGTCGCTTGTAGACTAACTTTTCCTCAACTAACCAGGTTGCTAAAAGACGTGAAATTTCAAGTCCGCCGCGCTTCTATTAAAAATACAGTTGTACAGAAAAAACTTTGATGACTTCGTTTCATTCATTATTTAAAATTTTAGAGTCAAATTTTTAAAATTTTTAGAAAATTAAGTAAAATGTACAGACAAATGCTTTAAAAAATTAAAAGACACCCATAGTTACTTGGATATAGTCACTTTCGCCTTTCTTAAATAAAATCACATGTTAGCAAATTTTAGCTAAACTCATGCTGTCAAAAACTTCGCTCTTATTCTTTAACACCATAAAGACGTTTATCGAGTGACTAAAATTTATTTGATTACATGTAGTGCGGGGAAGCTACGTTTTGCAGCAAGCTTCCCCGTGGAAAACGTTAATTACTGGGCGTCTCCGGCCGACTTCGCTTCGGATACAGTAACTTATCTTCTCAGTAAAGTCGCAATTTTGAGACGTTTAAAAATTTAATTTCAGCAATTAAGATGTACTGCTTTATTCTTGAGCGTTTAGTGAGTTGCAGAGCAGTGGAGGTATTATTTTGTATTCCAACTCTTTAAACACTTTCACAGTCGAGAAGTTATGTTTAAGATTTTTATATAAAAGTTTTTTCAACGCATATTATTTGAAATGAAGTAATTTTTCTATATACATATTAAGTAAATAGGACTTGACTGTTTATAAATAAAAATTTTATTTTTTTATTTTGGGCATGTTGAAAGGATGAAAGAAGAGAGAATAAAACATATTTATGTTGCAAAAGTGAGGTTGGTAGGGGACGCCCGAGGAAAACTTATATCGATCAAATTAGTTACTTACTAAAAAAGAGCGATATAAGGAGCACCCATAACCGACGAGCATGCATGCGTAGATGTATGAATGTAGAAGAAACGAGAGAGGTGTGTCAGGATCGCGCCAAACGGAAATCCATAATGTCTACCTACCCCTCTGGGTTACGGGCATGAGCACATATTTATTTATTTATTTATTAAAATTTTATTTTCCGAAACATTCTCTATTTTCGATAACTTGAGCTAGAACTTTAAAGATTTTAACTTCGGGGAGACCGATACAATGTGATATATCTATTTATATTACCGATATACAATGCTAATGCTAATTTACAAATTAAAAAGAAATAAAATATTGACAAGCTAAAGACTACTCACACGCATATATATACCTGTCATAATGTATGAATCTTGGTTGTTAAAGGAACGGTTGAAAGGAGGGTGCATGCGGCAGAAATGCGAATGTTGAGATGGAGGTGTGGAGTAACACGAATGGATAAGATACGAAACGATATATTAAAGGAAGCCTAAAAGTAGCACCGACATTTTAAAAATGATGGAGCAAAAGGTTAACATGGTACGGACATATTATGAGGAAGAATGGCATGTGACAAGGAGAGTTTTAGATATTAATGCGGAGGGATATATCTTTGGATTGATTGCATGAAAGTTGACATGAGTAAGAAGGGACGGTGACGAATGAAATGACGGATGATAGATCGATGTGAAAGTCGAAAACTTATTGTGCCGACGACTCATATACGTATATGATTACTCAAATATAGCAGATCAAATATTCCATCAAATAATAAAGTTAATGCCATGCTAGGGCGTTCAAAGGCGACATCAAACCTCAATGTATATGCTCAAGCCCATGGCCGTCAACAACAACAATATAAACACCGCATAAAAACGATAGTGTACCCGTCCTTGCAAAATGTACATACCCACACACAGACAAAATTGAACCTTAAACGTAACAAAAATAAATTCCAATGTCGCACAAGCGTATAACCAATAAAGGAGAAGAACGGGCGCAACAGATCCCTACGAATATGTTCACAGGCTCACTCGGAGTTACTAACACTCGCAATTCATTTTGTGAACTGAATATATTATACTGTACAAAAGATAAATAATCCTTTTGGATAGGTGCAATAAAGTCGAAAGTCGAACGTACGCATATTCGTAGAAATAAGAGAGATTTTTTTCGTTCAGCATCGTGGGATTTTCACTTTTATTCCATTACTAATGAAGTCTTTTATAGTCTGGAATGGACTTTTTTTTCGGAAATCCCAAATTGTGATCACATGGCGAGGCAGACGATAAATATGTTGGGTGTATTGAAATCTTATTGATACGTCTAAAAGAAAACGGTAAGTTGATACCCAAAGTTTGTTTAACTTTTACGACTTCGGAGCGTGGCTGCCTAATTTTCAAGGTTAACCAAAAAACTTCTTACAGCTGCGTCGAGAATATTATACGAACATGATGACTTGCATTTATAATGTCAAGTTTTTTACTTCATGAATCTTTCCTTGTGTTATATAGTGCTCTATATCTATATATCTTTCCTTATGTTATAGAGGTGTGTTTGTAATGAATATAGGTTTTTAATATCAATCAAAAAAATCTAATTCGGACTATTAACTTGAAAAGTCCAAATTTAAATTTGATTTGGAAAATGTTGAAATTGATTTATAAAGTCCGATTTTGAAGATAAAAATCTATCCTATAACATACCTGCCTAAATAATTTATTTTGCCATTTTAAAACTACAGTATTGCGGATTCGAAATCAAGACAATGTTTGCAGTCCACATCTTAACTATTGGGTTATTGGCGCGCCCGATAAACTATGGATTAACTGTCGAACTCATCCTCAGAATTCAAATTAAAGTCAAAGTTAATAAATTCACGTACATTCTATCGTTAACCTATATATTAATGTCGGTTTTAACAAAACTGAATTTTTTACTCGCAGTTTGCTATGACTTCAAAACAAAAAAACCGTTTTTATAGTGTTTGTAAGACTGAAACGTGTTTTCTAACTTGCTTGAATTGAAAAAGAAACATTCAGTGACATTACAAAGATAAAAGGAAGTCCAGCAATACGTGTTTTATGGATTACCCATAACCATTACAGCGAAATTGATTTCAATTTTATGGTTTCTGCTCCCCTGAATCCAATCATTGTTATCGCCTTTGTTTGCTATTAAAATATAATAAGGCCAAGCGATTTGGAGTGTTTCCTGAATACACCTGACCCGTCAATAAGGTTCACTTTTCACTGTCTACAGTTTCAAACAAATAGGAAACGGGGTGTTAATTAAATCATTTCATAATCCTGTACACTTGAGGTTCAAATTGTAGGTTTTGCCAATTGATATTCTATTTTTTCTTAAAACTATTTACGTATATATTATTTAGGTATTATGTGGTACTATGATTTATCTGAAATTTAGTTACTACATATGTATATAAAATAAAAATAAACCTCAAAAATTGTAAGACCAGGTACACACCAAACGGGCTCACTGTAAGTCCCAAATGTGAACGCCATGCATAACAGCGTAGCGTCAGTTCGGTGAGAAAAAAGTTGAATATGGATTTTAAAAAAATACAGTGGCGTTACGCTCACTCACGTCGCCTAAAAATATGTTTTATTTGAACACGGCCTAATTTAGAATTTCTTAAGGAGTTACAGTTGAACCATTATTAAAATACTTCTAGTCTGTTACTTAAAATTAGTAACTTTATGTTCTTGGGGTCGAAGTTGTTCATAAATGTAAGTAGAAACTAAGTGAAATATTACATACTATGTCCCATAAATGTTGCCAAACGAGCAATAAGGTCATTATAGGAACTAGTGGTTTGGCCACATACTGGCGAATCAGACTATATGTAATGTATTTAGTGACTATTTCTTTGAACGAAACCTAATACATATATACATACATATACAGTTATAACATGTCGTCGGTCTAATGAAATACTATGCTAATAACACTATACCGTCACGTATGCTACTTGACTCCGAATTGCCGTCTGTTTAACTTGGAAGATTACTACGAAGTCATTCCCAGTCCGGTATTTCACTGAACTCGTCGATCAGGTTTTATAGTACTTTATTTTTAATGAAACCGAAACACTACAGTCGTATTGGTTCATTCCGGTTATAGTGGAATCTTAAAATAAAAATAAAATTATGATTTAAAAATGTTTTAATTATTTTGACCTTCATTGTTACCTTTTAGAGCTCAATTTTTAAAATGTTTGTCTCTATCGTGTGTTGTCGAAATAAAATGTAAAATAGAAATTTCCAAGTCAACTGCACAGGTAATGAGATGTTAGCCATACTAATTTTACTATCAATTTACATTGTTCTTACAGTTACAATTAAGGCGACGAGTTCAATTGACGTCACATAAATTGGCTGATATAATCTATTTTTAAATCACCCCCAATCAAATAATGTTCTTCTATAAATATAACTAAATATTTTACAACACGAGCTCAAAGCAGACACATTAAATATAACACAATGATACGTCAGCGCAGGCTGACGACGCCTCTTCGGAGCTGCAAGACATATGGACCCGTGCCAGCCTCCTTGCGGCTGATCTTCACTACCTACAGCTACATTACGTACACAACTCTAATGGCACAGAGCACACTACTAATGAAGACTACGAACCACTACCACACCATATTCTAATGCGGAATATTGCTCTAAACAAAACAACGAAATATTTAACAAATTAGTAGTACTAAAAAGTGGCTAAAAGATACATAACATTAATATCGAATGTGATTTCGTATCAGTTATCATTATTTTGTTAGAAGAACTTGAAAAACAAGCAAGAGCTTCAGTTTTTGACACATAACCATTACCACCTATAGAAAACAATATGAGTTGTAGGTACGTTACCAGTCGTTATGAAATATAAAAAAGGGACGGACATTTAGACATTTAACCCTTAAAAGTAGAAGTAGAAATTTATAATTTGGTTTAGTTTTGTGTTCAATATACTAATAGTCGTAATGGTCGAAGCAATTGATGAGAAGATTATCGTAGGTGTCGGAGGTAATAAATACAATAGTCTTTAAAGAATGCAATACAAATTGAGTGTAAGTTATGTCAACCATAATTTCCATCAAACACTATGAAACGTTGCGTTATTTAATAGATGCTATTTAAAAGAGGAGAGAGAAAATAGTGTGAAGGAACTTGACGCATTTCGTTTCTGTACAAAATATATAAACAAGTCAACAGTGGTAACTTAAGCCATGAAGCCATTACAATTTCTTTTTCGCCGAAAGTAGACGTAGGCGTTTATAAATTGGATTACATTCAAAAATGAGGAAAATCCGAAGATGTTTTGAATGGATAATCTGTAAGCAGACATTAGTCGACAATAAAGATTTCTAATATAATAATGTTGTATGCACTTACTTATGACATATTTACCGTTGTCTTTGGATGTATTCTGTGCATTTTATTAGTTTCACTCCTTGTCAAATTGAAATCAATTAATTACTCTTAATATCTGTCTTTGCACTTTGCTTTTGACATAAAATATGTTTAAACGAACATATAAACAGAATAATATATAATTAATGTAAGTGTAATAAATATATAATTTATATTATTATCGTTGGGGATTTCGTCCACAAAAAAAATACTTTACGCTTGGCAATCTAGAGACACACTAAATAATTCTTCTTAAATATTACGAATTTATAACGCATTTGCAGTTCCTCTGGTGTTGCAGATGTTCATGGGCGTCGGTGATCACTTATATTACGCGTACCGCAGCTCGTGTGCCTCCTTGTGCTATAAAAATACGATTATCTTCTATCAGAAACTATGATTATCTTGACATACCAAATTATGGAAAGTCATATAAACCATATTAAACACGTTAGTTACATAAAAAAATATTTTAATGCAATGATCCATATAGTCTTAACTTGCAATTCTTTTTGTATCAGGGATCGATTAAATTAAATAAACAAAATTAAATTCTATTTTATCTGTGCTCGTAATCTCGGAGGATATGGTTTATGATTTACTTACTAGTAGTTTGGGAATAAGTTGAAATAAATACAGATTATATAAACAAGCAACACAATTTTTCTTTTCTTTTATATACGGTAGTACACTTTCTCTAGTGCCCAATGTTACAGAGTTTTCTTTGTCTTCGGACCTGATAAATCCGGGCTGTAACCGGAAAACCCAATTTCAGAGGACGTGACGGGAGTAAGCAAACTCAATTGAGATATCACGGCATCGGTTTACTTATTGGCCAGTACTCCTTCAAATTTGACGTCGGTAGTTTTAGTTCAGTAAAATACATTATTTATTAGAGCTATATTTAAACTTTAATAAAGATCAATGCATGAGACTTGTCAATATCTATTCAAAGCAGGATAGATTAGCCTATAGTCAATGATTATGTAGTTTCGGAGAGTTTAAAAATACGCAAGAGTGGTAATTCATGTACTGTATACTCTACCCGGGTTGATACAATATAGCTTTCTTCTTTGAATAGTTTACACTTTTTTCGCTTATTCGTTATGTCACCATGTATAAATAAATAACGCCAGCTTTTGTGTAAGAAATGAAAGAAATGCGGACCCTGCACACTCATGAGATGAAACTCAAAAGTATTTATGTATACATTTAGTTCACGCCTATATTCTATGAGGTCGACATTTTCCTAATGGAGCCGGCTCATTCGTGCTGACGACGGACGACTGTAGCTTTAGGACATTCCCGGGTCCGTTAAATTATCTTTACCTTAAATTTTGATAAGAATTCTGGAATTGATAATTAACTATTCATTTCATAGACATTAAGCCTCTAATTTGAATTACATTTCATTGATATTTATATCGATTTAGATAACTCTCTATGATTAAATGATAGACAATTGAACAACAATAATTTAGCGATGTCATACACAATGCTAAATCAACTAACCAAATAATTCAATTCACTGCCTTTATGGTTATGGCCAGAGACGTGCAGCTATTGAGTGAAGTCTATCGTATCGATCATGTGTCCGGCTGTCACAGGCCCTCGGGCAGGCGTATCTGTCGGGTACCGAGCACCGTAGCGTTACAGGAACGATCGTACCCGACGGCGTTGTATTAACGAAGCACGTCAACTTATAGTTAAGCATCTTATAACCAGTAATAAGTGTAAATACGTTGATGTTCATTATCACTTGTATGATATGTTTGATTTCTGTTTTAATATTGTTTAGTTATAAGTTATAATTCCCAAGGAGGATTGGCGTCAGGCAGGCGGCTGTCTTTAAAAACTTTAGTCAAAACATGTATACAGTATCGGTCACACTTTGCTGACCCTTTACAAGTTGGTAAAGGGCAGGGAGAAGTTGGTAAGTGAACTGTGCAGTGCCACGATACACAGGTTCTGGTCCTTAGATCCTATTAGTGATTTGTGGAAAGTAAATAGAAAATAGATATAAATTTCCCCATCAGTCATCTATAGCTCGCTGATGACAAAATGGAGAATACGGCCGTATCTATACAGAACCCAAAATGTAGGCACATGGTACAAGCTGATCGGCCTCGAACCAACGACAGTCCAATCTTATCTAGCTTAACTTCTGAGTTATCATCGCTTTCAGTCAGAGTTACGTAAGTAATTTGAACATAAGTTTCAATTTTTGTAAAAATTAATTCGCTACATTTCTGCAACTTAAACAAAAACCAGTAATAACTGGAACATGAAAAAGAGAAAAGCTACTGAGATCCAAAAAAGTAGGTGAAGTGCAAATGCTTTAGCAGCCCCCACGTAATGATGTTTGACATTGTACAAAATGAGCTTCTACTGTCGGCAACATCCTAACTATCTAATATATAAAATTCACGTGTCACAGTGTTCGTAACAAAACTCCACCGAAACGGCTTGACCGATTTTTATGAAAATTTTTAAGTATACCCGGTAGGTCTGAATAGGACGTAAACTATTTTTCATCCCCTACGTGATAAGGGTAGTCCATTTTTTTATTTATTTTTTATGATTTGGCATTTACGTACAACCTAAATTTTCACCCTTCTACTACATTTTTTATTTGACTACCATAATATATAATATTCACTACAAATAAATTATAGGGCAAACAACGTTTGCCGGCTAGTAGTCAGCTAGTAATATTATAAATAGGAATGTGAGTTTGGTTGTTTGTTACGCTTTCACGCGTCCCATCATCACGAAATTTTGTTGTCATAGAAAATAACATAGGGTACATTTTATCCCGAAAAAAAAACGTTCCCGATGGATAAGAATATATATCCTGCTATTGGTTGCCATAATAAGTCAATATGACAATAACAACTTCTTGTCATTTTGTTATTGTCGGTCGTCAGGGTAATGTATGTTATACATTAAATAGAAATTTATAATTTTAGAAAATAGAATTAGGCGGGAAATACGTTGTTTAAAATATTCATTAATATTTCCATTAATTAACATAATGTCACCAGAGAATACGAGTGTGTTCAGTTAACAATGCATTGGCACGTCACTAGAGACGTTCACTGCGAATGCCTCGACCTAACTACGTCATGATTAAATAATTATGCAACCACGTGCAATGTTTTACTTATAAAAAAGAAATAACAAAACATTGGAGGTCATAATACGTCTGATGTTCATAAGTAGTAGTATATTAAGAATCGAAAGATGGTCACCAGGTCAGCTTTAACGTATTCACTTTTTTTTTATTGAAGAAGGTGGCAAACGAGCAAGCCGATGACCCGATGTTAAGTGAGCGCTACCCATAGACATCTGCAACAAGCAAATGTGTTGCAGATGCGATGCCTACCTAGGAGGGCATAGAGGATAAGGATATTTCCTTTTCCCCGTTAAACCCCTCTCCGTCCAATCCTCTTCCCGTTCCCATCCTATCCTTATGAGGAAAGGGTGGGAAGGGGAAGAGGATTGAAATTAGGCCTCCGGCACCTCACTCATCAGGCGAAAAGCAGAGTATTTCTACTTCATGCCTGTTTTCTGTGAGGTCGTGGTATTTCACCGGTCCTGCCGGCTTATTCATGCAACAGATGTTGTTGTTGCGGGCTCTACCAATGTTACTTTTATCTTGAAGGAGGCTATGCGTTTAGTTAATTATAACTACGTATTACATTCCCGAAGAGGGTTGGCGTCAGGCAGGCGGCCGGCCGTAAAAACTGTAGCCATAACCTATACAGTATGGACTACAATCATACTGTACCGACCCCACATGATTGGTAAAAGGACAGCGAGATGATCACGATAAAGTGTTAAGATAAAATTATTCAACTAATTTTTTAAAGCGTCTATAAAAATGTTAAGTAAAAGAAAACCCGATTAATTTGTAGTTACCACCGTGCACTCGATTAAAATCATTTTCGAGCGAAGAGAGCGCGGCATTGTTAAAGTGCTCCAAACCACGCGAGCGGAGCCTAAAAGGCATCATTAATATTCAAAAACTAATTATTTTCAGCGGCAGCTCGCTACGGAAAGGTAACAGGGAACGTTTAGCGACGACAACAACATCGATACCGAGTATCGATTTCAAATGACGCAAACCAACTTAAATTAAATTAGTGAACAGATCAAGTAGCTTCGCTTAATTATTTAAGCCTCATGTGACGTGACCCGGTTTTAGTTTTGACTAATTAAAGTACTAGTATAGGAGTAGAGAAAACTACAATAAGAGCACTGTGTATCGATTTATTCGTCTTAAAATAGTGGGTCTTACTCGATCCCAATCGAACCTTGCAGAACGTATCAATCTTAAATTGGAATTTTGTGGGAATATTTAACAGAATGGTATTCTGTTGGACCAAAGACATTTTCGTAGGTCAATAGTTACTGACACTTTCTGTTGTATTTTTCTTTTTCTAGGAAGAAAGGAAGATAAAGTATATTCATCGTAAAATTGAAACACAACATCACATATTAAATTACGACCAAACGAATAGGATAGCGCTCATTATTGGTTGTGGGGTCCAGACTACTGATTTTCGGCGCTGCCCTATCGGTAGTGTACAAACTTATTATTCCGTCCAAATAACAAAAAAGTAGGTACCATCACAAATATATAAACATAGGGAAGAGACACGACGAGTGAGCGGTGAGCCACACCACATTTCATCTCCTAAGAGTTATGCCACGAAACAGTATTACCATGCTACGATGATGATTGTTTTTGGGCGCTTAAAAGCCAAGATATTGAGTTTAGAATTAGCAGCCGAACAATGAGATGATAAATTAGTGTTTAGGAGACCGCTCTTGTGTTGTAAACATTATGATCACGAGTCTATTTCAATTCGTAACAAAGATAATACGTTGTCTCATTAGTCTGAATAACATTGTAGCGAAGTGGAGATCTCTGCGTCCACCCATTTTGAGTAAATTAGAAATGTTACGACAGGGAGTGACATGCGAGCGCGGTGGAATGTCAAAGTAATAACGCGCACATGCATTTCGCACGTGTTGTATTAAATAAAAAACATCTATCATAATCTATCATTTGCTATCGACACACCGAGACGATTTACGAATTTCGATATCACTTAATTCGACTAACTGTTATCGGCAAAAGATCATGAGCATGAGTGGTTAATGTAACATCGCATTCCATTCACAATTCCCCGACAGATTTTTTACTTAGCTTTACCTAAATCTGATGCAGCAACCAATTCAGACTCGCTACCCTAAAGCTTAAGATATCAGTTCTGTCAGATCAGTCATTAAACTAGCATATGCCCTTCATATCTTAACACGATGATGTTACGCACTGATAGGTGGAAGAACAACTACATACCGAGGTAGCACCCAATTTTATTTTCAATAGATACCGTGCTTGCTCGGAGAAAGACAGGATTTTGTACAAGGTGAGGAACTGTGATAGCCTACGGAACTCGCCAGTTCACGGTGGTACGCATTTACAGGCTCTACGAAGGGAAGTATTTACAAAAGATAAATAATTTTGTTGTAAAATGTCGAATTAAATTAGTCAAAATATATATTTTGATATTATATAGCACTAAAACGAAATTTTATTTCGTATGATTAAGATTTTATTTCAGCTTGACTCAGACGCGACATAACTCTATATATCTATATATCCATGATGTAAAATATATTTATTGACTATCACGGCGCTGCACTTCAAGTTTTCAATTTGCGTTCTTATGATAGTAATATATGAACATAATAAGAGAAAACTTTGACCGCAAAACCTAGAAACGTAAGAACTTACCAGGTGCAGTTTGCACGACCTATTTCAAACTGCCTGTTATAAAACTATACTTAAGATAAAATAAATAGATAAATGCTCTCTTACGATAATCCCTATCCGGATCTCACTGAGCTGCTTAACACACTGTTACCACATGTGACGCAGGATGAGTTAAATGCTATACTAGCCTTGCACACGGCTCCACACTTTAGGGGTTTTATCATCGTTTTTGGAAGTTATAGATTTGGAAGATCGAAATGCATGTCATGCTTCATGCTTATTTGAATTTGGAGCAGTTACGACGATTTTTTTCCCCTTTGGGCTCCTTACCCAAAGGGTAAAATGGGGCACTATTATTAAGACTCTGTTGTTCGTCCGTCCGTCTGTATGTCCGTCTGACACCAGGCTATATCTCATGAACCGTGATAGACAGTTGAAATTTTCACAGATGATGTATTTCTGTTAGCGCTATAACAACAAATACTATAAACAGAGATTTAAAAAAAAAACGTGATTTTTTGCCTTTTTTTATAGATAATGAGCTCTTCGTGCGCGAGTCCGACTCGAACTCGGCCGGGTTTTTTTTTCATGTAATTTTAAATTTTATTGATAAGACACAAGAGTTCATTTTTTTTGATTAATTATTTTCGAACTATTGTCGCGCCAATTTTAAGTTTTTACTTTTTTCGGCAGTCCTTATGACTGCCCGTGTTTCTTTGTACATTGGCAATGTGGGTGCAAAATTTATAACCGGTAATGTACTAACTGTTTTTGTTGTATAAATATATGTTTTTGCTGTATAAAATAATGTAAATCCGTTAACATTTTACCAAATTTTTTATTTAATTGTAATAAATTATAATCTAGCTGCCTTCAATAAAGAAGTGAGATGCAAAAATTAAACATATTTTATAGTCCTCATAAATCATAAATAAATAAAATAATAATACACGTTCGACAGTGCGTACCCCTTAGCGGAAAGTGAACGGAAAAATTACTTTCATAATGAAATACTTTTAGTAGATACTACAGAAACAATAATATACGTACGCAATACAAATGGACCAATCCTACTATCCACTGTTGTGACATACACTATGACGTTAAAACATTCATGCGCCTGCCTATTGAGATAAATCCGTTACGCTTAAAGCTTGGCGTAAATTGAATCTCGAAAATCGAATGTTACGGGTGCAATACAGCTCACGTAGGCACGTTGAATGCATTAGACCGGGCCTGGGGTAGATATGTCGGTATTCAATATGCGTATCCCGAGGGCGTCTGTCCCGTACGCCTTCGTCAGAACACAATGCCTCGCTCGTGCGGCCCTGTGACTCGTTAGCTAGCTACCTATGCCTTCAAGAGCTTCGGGTCATGCGTAAATATATTGAAGGGTAAACACACGTATTAATTTCTGAACGCAGTATCGTTATCGTGTTGGTAAACAGTATAATATCTCGCATGTATTCAGTGGAATGAATTCCTTAATTAAAAACTTAATTTAGTACAAATAATATTTTTACACATAGTATACCATGCCATTAGTCAACAGGCGTAAATTGCTGGACGCAAGCCACCATCATTAGATTCGCCTTGAAGATCCCATGCTGTCCTCGTCTAATTGATTGCTGAATCAGGGTATGTTAAACTACTAGTAAAGCAGACCATCAGAGGACGGGCAGAAGCATCTTCTCAATGCGATAAAAATTACTGCGGTCGTTAAAAATTGTGCGAATGAAAGATATTATAGCAGCTATTTAACTTGATTGACACGACGTTCTGTGTAACAGCAAAATGAAGAATGAATCTGAATATATATTTACAAGATGAAACTGATGACGAAGACTAAGTTTTGACTCCACATAAAACATTCAATCTACATTTTAAAATGACATATTTTCTTTCCACAAATTATTGAATGGATTCAACCCCCTTTAAGCCTTTTAACGCCATTTAAAGAACTTTAATTTATATTTATTGAAACTGCATTGAACAGATATTTTTCTTTTACAATTCTGTATACATTTTGAAACTATAATTATTTTGAAAATTAGCGATGAACATTCTAACGTTAACCGTCGGTTAGCGCTGTAGTTACGTACACAAGAAAATCGGCGCTCGTGAAATGAAAGATATACCTGTAATAGATATGACCTGTAACTTTTTCACTGTCATACCATTTTTTTGTCGTCCGTAATAAAATTTACTTTAGCGCTACATTAAGTCGAACCTTACAATTCGATAGACTGAATGGCTATAGCGAAGGAATTGTTTATTTGTGACGGGCAATTCATTCAACGATTTGTATCCATTAACAAAACTGGGCAAGGCTCAATAGGCACTCGTAACTAGGATTTAACGTCTTACTTCCCCGTTGTCGGAGGACGTCGCTGCCCTATTTCGAGAATTTTCCTCGAAACATTCCGCCGCAAATTCCCGTACCGAAGTTTTGGAACTCTAGTACGGACCGGGAACATTGTAAAACAGTAAGCTGTACGGAAATGACAAATTGTTATTACATATCATATCCTTTGCCTGGATTCGGACAGTGCGAATTTCGGGTTACAGTGCTGTATTATCGGTAGTCTATTGGAGCGAAAATAGTCACTCAATTGCGACCATTTGCTTCGATCGCTCAGAGACAATGTCGCCAATATGATGTAAAGTTTTGAGCCTGTATATATAAAACATATGAAGACAAGACATCCGGTGTATGGCAATTACACATATCAAACTTATTACTCCAAAACAAAAATGATAACCACTAACTTTATCTTACATATGGGTATGTATACTAAACTAAATAATTATTTTAAAATATTGCTTTAAAAAACTTTGTACGAGTAACTGTTGCTAAAAATACTTAAAACTACAAATTCATTATTTAAATTAAATTAGTTATAAGTTACAACGTAGCACATAATAACGTTAATTTTGCTTACAACTCACAATAAGCACAGTCGTTGTGTTCTAGGAAGGTATGATATGCAAGAGAAATGTATGTAGGCGCTGCACGCTCGACGAAATGTAATCCGTTCGAAGTGTTGCACGATGTTTTCGTAGCATGAAAATAATGATGTACTTCGTGAATCTAATAAAGACTTTGTTTTCAAAGAACATACAGTTTTCGAACAAAAAATAAACGGTATTATTATTTTCTATACATTGGACAACGTGTACAGAGTACCTACAATATGTATTTTTGGGTGGGTCAACAATTAATGTCACTTAAAACATTTGATTCATATACCGCAGTATCTGGTTTGAAGCATTGATTGCACCTTGTAATTATTATTCTGTAATCTTTATAAAATAGCCCATATTTCGTTTTTAGGCAAAATATAATTTAAAAAAAAAGTTAGGCATTGTAATTTTGAATGAAAAGAAGATAAAGGTGAATGAACTTTTTACCCTTAAATTCCTTGTAGCAGTTATATTGTTAACAAAAACACACTTGTATTAATAATTCTATAATTCCTTTATATTGATGAACTAACAACAAAAATATGTATACTTAAAAACCTTGAAAGTGTAATAAATATTTATTCTCGCATGATGTAATAAATATTCCTGTAGTAAATCATTGGCCGTAAGATACTAAAAGATTGCACATAACGTTAAACACAAAGTATAAATAACTGTCCATTAAGTTAGACAAACAACAAATCGTTGCGCATTTCAAAATAGTAAAACCAAGTATTTGGAAAGACATGCGTGATTTCGTAACCTCAAACACAGAACATATATGAGGAAAGGTTAACTAAACGACGGACGCTAGCGTGTGATCAGGCCTTATGATATCATCGACGCATCATGTGGTATATTTGTTTACAAACACGGAAACCATACCAGACGAGTTACCTAACCGATTAGTGATGCATTTTAAACATTATTTTTTTACTGATAATGTTTGTAATCAATGCACGATATGTTATGACAGTCTACCATTCAGTCGCACCGTGTGACGCATCCTACAAAAACTGTTATACGTTATAATGATTTAAGCAATGGTGGTAACTCAATAGTTATCGTTCATAACGTATGTGATTAATTATTTAATAACCCTGACACATGGTTTAAAATCATTTACAAACATTATCTAACATACATATTTTAAAAGAAATTGTGATTTTGATCTGATTTGAAAAAACAATAGATATTATAGAGTAATATACACAAATAATTGATATAAAAAGTTCCTATATTTTTAAATGCTGGCCGCAAACGAATTACGCTTTATCCAAACGTCACTTACACGTTTTCGATTTCAATCAATTAAATATTTGGCCAGTATTTAAAAATCGAACCAAAAGCTCGGCATAAAAGAACAAACAAACCATGTTCACCTGTAGCTAAATCAACGCTAGCACGGGAATGACAAATGGTTAGCCATCGACGAAATAATAGTTGGTCGTTAAGAATCATAAAGGAATAGATATCGGGCACCTGACCTCGCTCGCTCATGGTGGTTCATTAACAAGGCTGCTCGTTGTAGATTGAATGGCAACGCAACAAGTACGCAGAAAGGATTTGTAAACGTTGTAACATATAATGCTCTTTATTGAATATTGAATGCTCGACGGTACCTTATTTACTTATTGCTGATGACAGCAATTAAGTCAAGAACTCGCGATAGTCTTCCTGACGTTCCCAAACTATTTTAATCTGTTATTCTGAAACTCACCACGTTATCTCTGATGTGTTTTGTGAAAATTTATTTTTGAAAACGATAGATCTCATTCATATGACCTACCAGCGTCTTGAAACGCAACGTTCATACTTCTGTGAATATTATTTCACTGTAGCCTTTGTCTGAAACACTTTTTCCGAATAAAATTTTGCAACCGCTGCACAAAACAACTGTAATAAATCCTCTTCGCAATTTAGTTTTTGACTAATGACTTGAAACGGTACGAAACATTAGAAACTGTATGGAAATAAATGAGTCCATAAATCGTCTGTAGCGAGCTGAACAGTTTCTGCTAATTTTCTTAACGAACGTTTTTATTGAAGCTTAACTACAACGCCAGTGAAAAAGAAATGAAACATCTAGAAGTGTCCGATGCCCCTACAGGATCCCTCATTATTTCCCGATCGAAGCGCTGAAGCAAGAAATACGCGTAAACAATCTTGCCCCTGCCATACTCCGGGGGTTAATTTGCAAAAACATTTGTGATTTAATGACAACCATTTTTACTTTGCTCATAATATATCATTGAAAAGAGAGTAGACTTGCTTTATGAGAATATTGTATGAATCTATACATTTTTTTTATATAATAAAGCTGAAAAGTTTGTCTGTTTGAACGCGCTAATCACAGGAACTACTCATGACATTTAAAATATTACTTTTGCATTTGACATCTCAGTTATTAAGGAAGGTTATATTCTGTTTGCCATCACGCTACCACCCTAAGGAGCCGAGCACAAAGACAAATAATGATAAGCAAGAAGGATGTAATAGCGCGGTTGGGTGAGCGATGCGATTGGTCAATAGTAATATTTTAAGATGTGTGCGTTCTGCGTAAGAGGGCGCTATAATTTATTATAAATTATCTTTTATTGAAAAAATCTACGATATAGCTTGTACGATATAGTCGGTGTGCCGCGTGCGCCTCTCTTGTTTTAGTAGACATATAAATTTCTTACCGACTAGTTATATTATTTCTATTTGTGTCGAAAATCAGTATTACTATCACGATAAAAAAGTGACTAAAAATAATATTGATTTCGATTTCGTTTAAATTAAATGGCGCGTTTGTTGAAATCGCGCCGTTCGTAACAATCATGACTCGCTCATGAAATATCTGAGTATTGATTGTTCAGCGATTATGTACATATATTCTTTCATATCTACTTTTTTATATGCAGCACATATCAAATACGTTTTGTTTTGAATGGCTTTTCGACAATGATTCAAGACCATGGTGGCCGTTACACTAGAAAGGTATCAGAAGTTTTACCATGATTGAAAAGCGGTCGAGCGCTAACTGTTTAAGCTAAGTTGCTCCTAGTGAGCTTAGCTCGTAACCTAGCATAAAAGCTAATTTACTCGATGTAGGCCTTCTGCATACATTATGTTAAGCCGTGTGTGGCCGCTGGTCCCTTTGAAACCCTAAATTTCCGTAAACTAGGAGGTGTGTGCATTTACGCGCGTGATATTCCGCCTCCAAATGAAGAAGGGAGGGCACTCTCTCGTATCTAAAATCTAAATACAACTTAATAATACCTCTTTTAAGAATATCGACGTTATGACGAGTTTTTAGTATTTGAATTTTTTTTTACCAAGTACTCGATACAAGTGATAAGTCAAACAAGTTGAAATGATATAGATGTCAAAGTTATCAGACATTTTGACAGGTGACACCGCAATGATATGTAGGTTATTTGTAAATATCTGAGTGCCAAGTTGATAACATGAGAACAGGCAAAAAAAGCGCGAAAAATAGAAATTCTTAGTGGAGTCTTTGAAATAAAACAGCTTGCGTCCTCGTTTCTATCGGTGTATTTAAAAGCAAGTTATTCGTAATTTAAAAATAAAACTGCCCAATTTAGATATATGCATTCTGAACTCTTGAGTGGATTAAAATGATCGCTGGACGGATTCCAATATCGCAGACAATATTCTTGCGGCTTCACTAAAAGAAATAATTCTAATTTTAGTGCGTTACACGTAAATCGTTTTTTATACTGCTTCTATAGCCGTCGTCAACACGAGTCCGTTTTACAAATGACATCATGGCTCAAACGTCCGCACTCATTCGGTTTTTAATCATTCAAATAAAATCGATTTACTGTCAGACACGATCTTTTATGAAAAATAATCGAGGTTCATTTTCAGTTCTCGTCATATTACATTCGAAAATAATAATATTATGCTTTCAGAAATATTACAATGTTCGAGAAACCATACAGTTTTTTAAACGTTTATATAATAAATGAAGTACATTTTCGTGTATACTAACGTGAGAAAAAACATTTAATTGTTTATATGTTCCGAATAAACTCAAAAACTACAGAACTGATTTAAAAATAATTTCACTAATAGGAAGTTATTTTATCAGTGAGGAACCTAGGCTATTTTATTTTTTTAATGTCTTATCTTCTCCGAGGGAGCTGAAAGCTGGGGCGAGTTGCTAGTATAGTTTATATAGTTCATACAAATATATTGAAGTAGTTAGAAGTTGAGAACAATTTAATGTAAGCAATATAATAATGTTAGACATTCGTTTGTTTCTGGTAAAAGCAAATTTAAAATGAGAAATTTTCTAACAAGACTCTATTTAGACAAACCTTTGGTATGCAATCCAACTAAATTATTGGCATATTTTAAACATTACAGTGAGACCCTAACCAGCTATTAAACAAGTTACTTTTATTGAAAAAAATATATTCAGTTACCACATATCACCACAGTCATAGTTGTGTCGTAGATATCAAATCGTGTCTGCTGAAGTTAAATACCTAGCTGGAACTATTATGACATTCCAATACATTACGGGCCATAATAGCTGCGCCCCAGTTCTCCTGCGTTGTTTCCTTATCTCATGCTTATGTCTGCTTCTCACAGTCGGAACCGATGCCGATAAGATATGCCCGGCTTCTTACTACGGAAGCTTATTGTACACGGCGATATGGAATCTGTCGACTGTTTAGAATCTTATTTGAATACAAACATAGACGTGAAAAGCAATTGCCTCATTTAATGCAATCAACAAATCATACAATGTAAGTTCCAAAAGCAACTTGTAGTCCTTTAAATAAGGAAACTAGATATTATCTACGTAGTTTCGCAGTAAACATTACATGGTGATTATAAACAGCAAATTGTGAGACTAGTATTTTTTTTTTCACAGTTTTAGACATATAAATGATTTCGCCACAAAAAGAAGCAATGCCGACGAAAACAGTGCGCCATAGATTTATAGATCCTACGGAACGAGTAAAAGAGTTTATATTTTTATGAATCAAGATATGAACAGGGAACATCTCGTTTCTTATTGTCCTCTTCTTTTTCTTATTTCCAGAATTACATATTTGTTTATTTTTAATTTAAAAGTACAAAATAATTACGAAATATAGGAATAAGAGCTATGAAGTAGTAACATCAAATTACGGTGGATTTTCAACATGTTACCCAGACGATATTACCAGACCGTGCGAGTGTGGCTTCAAATTGATCACTAAAGGCCTCGTTACTGAGTTTTCAGCTTCATTAATGCTTAAAAAAGTTTGAGAGTCAACACGGAAGTTTATCAATGGGCGCTTGTAAAATGTTACCGTAAGTGGACACGGCCCCGCTACGAAAGAGATCAGCTCGTAATTCGGATATGAGTAGGTGCAATTAAATATTTTTTAAGTTTATCATTAATTTGTGATAGTTTTTAACCAGCACGTTGTCTTAGAAACTAATATTTATTTATTAGTTTAGCTTGTTTTTTCTTAGAACTCAACTCTCTATGACTATTTAATACATTTGAATGATGATACATTTGAAATGAGCCTAATAACAGGGGAGCCGACGAGGCTAAACTTGTACATCCTCGGGCGTCATGGGAACCTATTAGTTTTGAAGTTCAGGTGGCAAAAAAAGATTATATGTTTTTTTTCTTTTAGCGGTGAAGAAAGGTCTTTATTTCTAGTCTTTATTTACGACTAGCTGAGCCCCGCGGTTTTACCCGCCCTGCAATTTTACTTAAACGAAATGATATTACCTACTTAACTCTTACTACCTTAACCTCATCGTCAGCTCCCTGCCCTTTTCCCGCGTATATGGGGTCGACACAGTATGACCGTAGCACAGTTTAACAATGACATAAATGAATCCCCGCTCCGACGTCGCTCCCATAATGGTTTAGGGTACAGACTGCGAAACCTGAGGCCGTAAGTGTGAATCCGCCATTCAACCATTGTCGTGAATCAGAATAGCTTATTTGAGATGGTTAAAAATTATTTACGCACAATCCTGCAAGCTTTAAATTATAAAAAATAGATCATTAATACAAGCAGTAATAGTCCTGTAACGTTGACCTAATTGAGATAAAATTACAGTAACGTATTCCTACGTTATAATCAATAGTAGATTTATCGTTCTCGCATTCTTGTGTCCAAAACAATCACAAAATTTGCAGCTCGTGTGTTATAATATTTTTACATTTACCGTCCTTACTGCGAATATACACGAGAGGCTTCAAGGATAACATGCAACTATTAAAACCACTTATACATTAACTATTTTAATGGTATTAAAAAAAAAAACAAACAAAAAAGTCTCACGCTTCTGACATTGTGGCATTAGACGGACAAACATAACCTTGTATCGACATAATAGGAATTAATATGTTCAATTACATTCCAACTTGTAAACGTAATGAAAGATGCTCACGAGCTTGAACGTTTTACGTCATTTTATAACTGGCGGACCCATACGTTATCTTACAAAGTGGGATAAAAACGTTACCTGATAAAAGCAGGTTCATATAACATAATTTTTGTTATTCTCATTAAGAAGTTTTTCCATATTTAGATATTTCAATAGATTCTTCACGTAGATGCGTATTACGCAATATTCTATACAGCGTACCCGTATAATTTCTTAACTCCGAAACGTACAATGTAACAGACAATTAGCCACAATCCGTCGCACGTGGGGCGTACAACACGACACGGTTCGCGACGCTTCGACTACCGCTATCGTCGTAAATACACTACACTGGCTAAGCCTGCGACTCCGTCTGCCTTAATATTAAGCTTAAATTAAGGCAGCCACAAGCTTATTTGGATATGTGCTATTTTTTTTACGCCTACGTTACAACCATCTAAGAACATTCATTAATTTATATCATTTTTACGAAATAACTAATATTATAAATACGAATGTGAGTTTGTTTATTACGGTTTCACGAACGAGTGCACAACCGGTCATCACAAAATTTCATAGAAAATAACATAGGGTACGATTTATCCATAAAAAACCTTCCTTAAGGATGGAAAATATAGCCTACTAACGGTTGTCATAGGCAGTATAACATCATAACAACAACTTCTTGACATTTTGTTATTGGCATGTCATATATACATTACCATGGCGACGGATAACAACTTATTGTCATTTACTAGTTGGTACCAAGTTACATAAGCGAAATCAAATTACAAAAATTTCCACCAAGAAAAATAAGAAAGAAAGGCACCCGAAGCCGCAGGCAACTGCTAGTACGAAATGAAATAAACACGAACTTTAGTAAAATATGTTTCAAGAATTTGCTAACATATGTTATTATCAAAATATGGTGAACTTCAGATACACAATGAGACTCATATTAGGGATATACGATCGTGAGAGCTCTACATACAGTACCTGGATAACGAAATATCTCCCGATGTAGCGTTTTTTTTTTCATTCGAATAAGAGACAGTCCCAACCTTACTAGAGAACTTAGAATTAGGTTCTTCACTCTTTCCGAGTCCGAGTCCACACAGAGTACGACTTTCTAATTAATGAGGCTTGTGTGACTCAACTTTAATTCTTTCTAATTTCACTCTATCATCCGACTAACGCATTAATTTGTGCGCAACTCATAAATAAGCAAACAAAATCTTAATAAAAAAACAATACTTTGTATTAAAGGAAGAGGACTTTGAAATTGAGCAAAAAACTTATTTTACAGTGATGAATTGAATACACTGTAAGGTCTACATCAAACAAAAATATATAGCTATATAACGGTAATTTTATTTATTTCTCAAAAACCGGTCTAGAAGAAGGATTAGCAAAATCACTTCAGTTAAGATTAGTCTTTTTACAATTAACCATTAATTTAATAAAAAATATACATAACATAAAAAAATATAATGTATAATATTATACATATAAGTGCTATATAGAAGCCTCACTGAAACTTAATAAAGACACTACGCTTTGAACAGTTTATTAAGGTAGCTAAGTAGACGTGAGACGTCGAAGTATCAGTTAGTTTGTAACTAATTTAACGACGCGAGAGCTGCCAAGAGGGAGGCGCGAACCTGTAATCGTTGCTCATTCACCCAATCATAACTTCGGACGAATGAACCTGGCTATTGACAAACTGTTACTACGAGGAAGAAGTGAACTTTAGTTAGTTTCAACGATGTAGCAGTTCTTAATCGTGGAAAACTTTAACCGCTCTAATTATAGGATAATAATATCGATTATAAGGCATAGATGAATGAAGAAGTACTTTTAATCATTGACAAGCAACAAAAACGTCATCATCAGTAAATGGTTGTGATTTTTTTATAAAATTAAAGAGAAACTCGTGACAAGATTACGTCTGGGGGCATGGTATTGTGGACCCCGCCAAGGCGAGCCAACGGAGAGCTACCTACTTTTGCTTAAAGCGTTTGGTTGTATTTTCGAACCGCATAGTGCTCCGGTCTGGATGATGCCCGAGAGC
>JWHW01033407.1:184011-196408 GCA_000931545.1 Papilio glaucus | reverse complement strand
ATTTTTTATGGAAGACGATGGAAATCAAGTAAGAGTTTTACCTGTGACCGCTACCGCCATAGGCTTCCCCAGCAAGCAAATGAGTCGCAGATACGTTGCCTATCTTTAATGAACAAAGGAGAGGACAGGAAAAATAATTTTGCCTCTTCCTATTTCATCCCCACCCCGTCCGTTCCTCTTTCCCTCCCCATTCCATCCTCATTCGAAAGGGATGGAAACGGAAAGAGGATTGGAATTAGGCATCTAGCACGAATACTT
This sequence comes from Papilio glaucus, assembly GCA_000931545.1. Lineage (NCBI taxonomy): Eukaryota > Metazoa > Arthropoda > Insecta > Lepidoptera > Papilionidae > Papilio > Papilio glaucus. The sequence goes on along the minus strand of JWHW01033407.1, from coordinate 196,150 downwards.
CTACTTCACGCCTGTATTCTATGAGGCCGTAGTATTTCACCAATCGAGCCGGCCTATTTGTGCAACGAATGTTGTTGTGGGCTCTACCACTTTTGGATTTTTTATTCCAATGAGTCAAAACAATTTTTTTAGACTGTAATTGTTCGACAACTCTATTAAACTGAAACAAGAAAGTAGTTAGGTAGTAAGTAGTACTAAGTAGTAGTCCGTAATTTAGAGTATTTTACTGTAATCAAATACTCGAAATGATATGAAGTCGCAAGTAATGGAAGTATTTAATGCATCTATTAATTCGCCGTAATACGTGAAGACAATTTGTGACTGTTAAAATGAGCGTAATTGTTTTTTATTTCAACTCACCCTTGGTTCGTAAAGAGAACAATACGTTATTGTTTTGCGCAAGCGACTCAGGTGGCTGCGGTCGTCCCACGGCTTAAATGAGCTTGATAGAAATCAAAGCGAGAATAAACCTTACAAATGTCTCTATACAATTATTCTTAGAGTAACTTTAAATTTTTAATCCTGGACAATTAAACATTGTACATTACTGTTTAGTGCTTTCCAAGATACAACTAATTTAAATTCCTATTTGTCAATCTTAATGAAGAGGCCCTAATCTTCTTTTGAAGAAGAAAATTTTATTTTGTTATATATATAAATACTTTTTGCTGCCTTTGTCCTTGGCGTTATTAGAATGTTTTCTTTAGGTTGTTTAGGTACTTATAAACCATAGGTAGGCGGTGTCAGTTGGGCAAAAATACAATCTTCATGGACTCTACATGAAGATTGTATTTTTGCCCAACTGACACTGCCTACGCGGCCGCGAACAACGAGATCCGCTCTTTCGTATAAAAGAAATCACAATGGGCTTGCACATTCATTAATTGTATGCGGTCTTGTCGCATTCGATTAACGAATGTGGTCGTTAGACGTGGCCGCTGACGGACTGCACGGCCGGGCCGCCTATTGCGCTATGGCCGCTTTATACCTGTACAATGTATGTCTATATCTTTATACTTTTTTGAACTAGCTCCTACTTGTTTTTTTCTTATTTTATTACTACATATCGAAATAAACTAATTTTATGGATTTTATCGCGTTTATTTAATGTTTTTATTCCCGAAGTTTCATTTTTATGGTTCATGGTCATGGAGAGGACTGAGGTAATCTATCTGAGGTAATCTAAGAGGTCTAATGTCCCGATGTCAATATTGCTGGCGCTCTTCGCCCACTTTATTTAATTATCACAACAAAATACGTTTCAACATACCTCATTTACACACAAAACAGATTAGGCTCGGTACAAGGGTTTAATTCTTACCATCGTTATCTTCTGCTAAAGGATATCACCTGAGGATCACACACATTCCAAACCTGTGGAGCCCCCATTCAGAGCACTCTCGATACGTAGACCGTCAATCACATAGATCGTCATTGTGGAGCATGGGGTAACTACTTAGGGTTACATACAGCATAGGTGAGCTATTCAGTAGCTTCCTGTACGTGGCCACCATTAAAAAATTGGCCACATCGTTTTACGAGCACTGTCCTTAGCTAAACAAGGATTATAATTGTATATTGTCTGACCGTTTACGGGAGAGTTCAGTTGAAACCAAATTTCTGATATACAAGGAACTGACCGTTCCCGAAAATATATTTTTAATTTGCATATAATCGCGATTGCTTATTTCTTAGTCATAATATTGGTATGTATTCACTGATCTACCGCAGGGCCAATAAGGAGCATTTTATATTAATAGTCCATAATCAAGTCTATTATCGTAAAACGAACCTTGACTTGTAAACATTAAGGTTGACATTACGCTAACAGTCATGAATCTAACGTTATAACGTAGCTATACAAATTTGAATAATATACGAAAGCGGTAAGGTTCATTTTACAAATTAATGAGATGTAATAGATAAAAAAAAACTAAAACTAACGCATCAGTATTGTGTGATAATGTTAGGGCCAGTCGTTAAAAGCTCATTTCGCAATTCACTAACACTGTCATTAGTTGTTACCTCACGCTACCGCGCCGTGTTTACACGCGTGAAATAATAATCAAAAGCCGTCGAAACCTACCACGCCTATAGGCATAACGTTAGGCACTTGCTTACTTTGTCAAATACCTGTTATTTTTAATCGCCTACAGTTTCACAAGAGATCCCGTAAAGACAAATTCAAAGAAACTTTAAATTTTTATTTTGTATAAGCCATGAAATTATACTAACAGATTGCATATGATTTATGGTATAAATTAATGTGATAGCTTAACGGTTAAAATTATAATTATTTTTGACATATTTCCGATGTCATGTGTATATGGTGAATAAATAAAATATTCTCCAATGTTTCATATAAAATATGAAACATTGGAGAATATTTTGACCTTATCGGCAATAGTTAAAGGATATTTGAACAGTGGTGATCCGGTGAAATACCACGACCTCAAGAAGACAGGCGTGAAGTATAAGTATTTCTGCGTTTCGTCTGATGAGTGAAGTGAGGCCTAATTCTGGTCCTCTTCCCCTAGTGAAGGGGGCCTTTTCCTATAAGAAAACGATGGGAACGGGAAGATGATTAAACGGAATAGGGGGTAAATAGAAAAAAGTAATATCCTTTTTCTGTTAATCGTGTCCGTAAGATAGATTGCAACTCATTAGCTTGTTGCATACCTAAGGGTAGTAGCGGTCACTTCATATTAGGTGAACCACTTTCTTGTTTGCCAAGCTCTTCTATAAAATAAAAAATAACATGAAATATATATAATTATTAAAATATGTGAGTATAACATATACAAAACAAGTAACACCGCAAGGGCAGTAGGAAAAGATTTCCTTGCGACATCTAATTTGCGTCTTAATACTTAAAGTCGTACGGTATGTATGTCGTAGGTACTATTAAGTAAATGGTGAGGCGTACATGTCAACATAACACGAGTACACAGCGTTCCTAACAAGAATTAGAGAGAGGAGACTCTTCAAATATTTACAATGGTAAGACGGAAGACAGGTCGTTAAACCTAGCGACTTTATACCATCTTAACTGATGGCCTTGTGGCGAGCTTTAAACAATCATTTCTGAGAAGAAGCTGGTTTCAAATTATTATTTTGAGTTTATTTCAAAACATGTGATACGATAAAAAGCGCGGGTCGATCTCGGGTTACTAAGCAGTTGTATTTGACATTTTCTAATTGAATAAGTTTTTGTTACTTATATATATACATTCTATATAATGAGACTACTACTACTAATTTTAGGAAATATTTGTGTTATATGTTCTAAACTTCATATTTAATCTATGGGCGTCTTTTATTCTGTTAGTTGAGAAAAATCTTTTTACTATATTTTGAAATATTCATAGGATAAGGAAACTTTAATTATATAAAATTTAATAATTACAAGCGGTAGTAGTAAATCCTATTGAATACTCATCAATCGTATGGAATGATTGTAGTCTATCTAATGAAAGTTCAAACTCAAAAAGCGCGGCAAATTAAAAAAAACTGTCACGCAACCCCATTTTTAAAAAAATACTTAGAGCAACCTAGTCTAATACTTTAATATTATTATTTTTAAATTCATTCATGGGGTTGCCTAACTAATTTCTTTTAAATTTAAAATTTGTCGAGCTTCTTCAGTTTCAACTTTTATTAGCCAGACTCAAAGAAGTTTTAGATGTATATAGTACCATTATACCGAATATAGCAAACTCACAATTTTTTCGTCTAGCAGATATATAAATTTCAAAATGGCCAAGACGTAGCTTCGTATCGTCAATTCGAAAAAGTATTTTATAATTAAAACTAATTAATGAACATACCACAGCCGCAGACAGTGTACAACCTTGATTTAACCGCTGCAATTAGTTTACGAAATGCAAACCTTGTTGCTAAGGATTTAAGATGTAGAATCAACAAAGCGTGTCTAATAAATTGCCTTCTTGTTAGACATTTGTCGGTGTTGCTACACACTGAACGCACTAACTACGAATATATTATTATTACAAATTCAAAAAATAAAGTGGTTTTAAATTACATATATACGAAAGATAAATAAATATTATTATAGCATAAATATAATCATCAATTTAAATTACTACGTGTCCTAAAGGATTTGTACTATATAATTAAATTGTATCGATTACCGCAACAACACTGACTCAGTAGATCGACCATTCTTTTGGGACAGGGCTGTGGCATTGAATTAAATAAAGGGCATTGACTTCCGTTAAGATATTCTCCATTCAAACTTTGTGACGTCATCGAGGATTACCAAATGTGATAATTCGACGACATACCTCATGTAATAAAATACAAGGGACGAGTTTATAATCCGATTACTGTTAAATGTTGGAAATATGGGATGAAGGGATATGCGAAATAACTATACAATTTTAGTTCTATCGTAGTGGTGATGTTATCAAAAATTAAATGTAGAGATGATCGTTTATTACAGCTTATATTTCGTAATATTATTATGCACATTTTGTTATTCGTTAAATATAATATAATATACTGACTTCTAACAAATTAGATTTCAAATACTAAAATTTTAAATAAGGTTCAACGTCCAATATAGAACTCCCGGCTCCCGGCTCAAGTAATCTCTTCTGACTACTCCTTTTTTTAAAGACAAGAAGCCATTTGATTTAAAAAAAAAGAATATTGAATAAATGTCTGCTTTGAATTGCATCAAATCGGTAAAATTAATTTTATTCCAATGCATAAGTATCGACATTTTCCAGGGATTTATTCCAATACAATAAAAACTACTAATGAATCTGGCAACATTAATAATACGCAATAGACGAAAACTAAAAAAAAAACAAGACGTATTTAAAAATTCAACCCTAGGAAGAGGCGATGGCGCGCTCGCGGCGTGGCCTGTCAACGCTTACCCGAGTAACCTTGAACCGTTCGCTTCGCACACTCCAATGAATAAATAGTGGATATTTGTCTTGCGATATACAATGCTAGGCTTTATTCCTCACGATTATACTTTAGTAATGCTATTGAAAAAAATCTTATGTTCTTTGTAAAGGATTTTTCGCAGGTATTTTTCCGGAATAAATAATTCCAAACGAAAGATGCGGGAGTGGCTTTAACGCAAATTTTATTGTATCCTCAATCCGAGGTCGCGTTTGAAGTATTTAGGCCGCGGCATTTCGCTTTGTCGACAGACGGCTTTATTTTGATCCAGTTGCCTAATTTCGTTTTATAATAAAGCAAGAACGTTGGCGGAAGCTGCCAGCGGCTCTATTATGTCATAAGTATATTACGAACATTAAAAATGAATGCTTACATCTGAATTATCCTAAAACATACATAGGTTTTGTAGACATTTAAGTGGTCTAAATACAATTTAAACCAATCCATTTGACCAAACTTACGGATCGCATATGCTGTATAATGTGTAAAACTGGCAATATTTCGTTACATACTATCTTAACAGAAAAGTTATTAGTATATAAGTCTACAGATTTGATATTGTAATAATCATTTCCTCGGCTATCTAATGTGTAACATTTATTTCCTAATACGAAATATACACAAGATGCAATTAGAAATGCGGTCGAAAAGAGGCGTATCGAATGCCGCTGTACGCTGGAACCAAGGCCTGTAACTGTTCTCGATAATTAGTTAATAAAACTAAGAATAATAAAATACGATTCGAAAACGGGCATCGAATTAACAATCAATCGAATTGAATCGGGTATTCAATAATTTGAATAATCAGAATGCAAGTGCAACACAAAAGGCAACCAAAGTACGACGAACTTTACGAATGAATTACGAAAATGTTACACAACGTATCCATCACACAAATATCAGTCACCTAGTCTATTAAGTGGCTCTGGAGCGTGAATGATATACGACAAGAGTCAACGCAAGCTACGGCTCTGCCGCCTCGAGGAAATTTATGTTGCTATGATCGTCATGCAGAACAAGATCAGGATAACTATAGCAACAGCCGCAAGTCATTTTAACCTAATTGGTAGAATATGCTTTAAGAGGAGCGACCTGTACCAAGTATATAGACGATAGGGGTATCGTCTATATACTTGGTACAGGTCGGACTCGACAACAAACGTTTGTCCAAGAATTATTCCACAAAATTTTGCATCGCTGGAAATCGAATCCATGATTCGCTATGTAACAGCTGGATAGTATTACCGAGATCGATGTTAAACATAACTCATAATTTCAATGACATAAAAATCTTTTATTTTAATATTTATTTAAATAAAATTAATAGTTTATACCACATTCACAAATAAATTATATTTAACTAACAATTACGATACGAAAAATGTTTTCGCGCATGCGCATTCAGGAAAGCTGTCAAATGATAATGTCATTACGGTAATACCTACGACCATTCTAAACTGTAAACATGTAAATAGTATAAAAAACTATTTGAAACTCTTCGATGATTTCACAGCTACCCCTGAATGTTTCAATATTTGTCTATTAGTTTAAGTATAAATATTACTCAGTTATTGACTACAACTTGATGACAAATAGCCAAGAAAAAACTTTGCTACTCCTGAGAACGAAACCTAACTCGTAACTTCTTTTTACCACTCTCAATAAGCGTTAATTGTTTTAATACCCGTAAGGTATGTATGTATATCCCCAAGAGTTGTGTTTGTATGTAGCAGTTGATTTCATTAAACCTTAGTTTTACGCGTGTTACAAATAAATATTTGAAGCAACATTTGGACACTTCGGAAACGCCCAATACTAGAATGATACTTATCGCAGAAACATATTTAGTAACCTGTCTACCCCGAGGAATAAGTTTATCTCTTTCTTAAACATCCGTATTTTATCAGGGGTGCTTCGTACTTCATATAATAATATGATAATTAAAATATATTAAATAGTAATGTTATATGTAGTAATAATAGTGATAAATATTATAAATAATGTGTGAAATGTAAATAGACAATTTTTTAATCATACGCTATACTGAATCGGTCATAATATCAAAATATTGTTTCCAAAAATATATATAATTAATTCTTACACTTCGGAGATCATTGATTACTTTAAAGCAGACACTCCATAAAAATATTTATATTACAAGTGGGGAAATTATAAACAACCATGTACTAACAAATAATAAACGAATATTTCATTAATTATATACTTAAAAGAAAATGATTACTACTATTCTTTATTATCATTTAATAATAATAAAGAACTATATTATTTAAAGTCTACAATTAGACGAGTAGGTTTAAAGAATGAGCAATTCAAAACAAAATTAGTAGTGTCGCAAGCAGTGCCCATCAAGACAACGTAAAAGTACATTAAGACCTAAGTTCGGTTTAATGTATTTTAGATTTATAAAACTAAAATAGTTTGAAACTGTAACATAAAAAATCACAACAATTCATAATATTTTCGTTAATTAAAATAATAACCAGTTTAAACTTTGTTGGAACTCCAGCGAAGTCAAACAAATTTGTTTTTGTGTATTTAAATAAATAAAAAGCGAAAGTATTAACCAATACAAATGATACACGATAGGAAGAGTTTTCTAAGATAATTCTTGGCGTGCAAGAGAGACGCACAATCTCAGGATGCTAAGTGGTGACGTCATTTCGTAGTCCGTAGTCAACCTACCGAAAGAATAAGCAAAGCAACTGGTTATTTACAAAAAAAACGACCTGGCGCGCGGGCCGACAGCGCACGAAGACTAAAACATTTTATGAGGCTGTTTTTTATCACGCACCTGCACAACATGCATTCAAATATTTTGCATTCAACTCACCTTTTAAAGAAGTCCCGTGCGCGCGCAGGTAAAACACAATCCCACAGGTGAACGGATACTCACGATTTAAAAATCCAAATATCTTATTAGGTGACAATGGGCGTCGTGTGAGGTTTCCAGTAACAATCGTGCACTTCGTTTTAGCGACGCACCCCGACCCAGCACAAAAACCACACGACACGAGGTTTGTTTATAAATTACAAGACACTTATTAATAATTTCGGTGAACTGAACTGCGCATGTCCGTACAACCCGCGCCTTGTTTGAAATAAGGTTATGTTGTAAGTTTCAGGCACCTTTAAACTTCACTTTATAAAGTACACTATACCAGCTTACCGAAAAAATCCAATTGGAACGAAACAGTATTTAATTATTTATTTTTCTTGAGTGAACTTTCCGTCCTAATGAAGTTATTGTCAGTTTGTTTTTTTTTTCTAAACATCAACACACTCGACAGTCGCTATCTCACCTTTGGATGATCTGCCGGCTCTACCTGCGACAAGTAAAGGCCTTGTTGCTTTATATACACTTAAAAACTCCGGAACCGGTAATAATACGATTCCCACACGTGACACTGTCAAAATAAAAAATGCCGGTAAACACTGCGAAACTCACTCGGTGAATAGAAAACTTTTCATTTATGAAGTGGCTTGAGGACTGAGTAACAAATTAAAACGAATAGAAAAGAAAATAAACGAAGAATACGAAAGATCGCCGACTGCGAAGCCGAGCGTTCAACACTCCTGCTGAGCGCTGTACTAAACGCGAGCGCGAGAGGCCGCACGACCCGCTCCGCCCCGCGGCCCCGCGCCTCCCACCCGCGCACAGACCCGCGCCCAGACTTCCTATGAAAAATATAAATGACGGCAGGGAAAAAAATCTCAAGTGCATAGGGTTAGGGCGAGGTGTAGTCCCACAGACAATATGTAGACTGTCGTTTGTTTCTGTTTAATTTGGTAGTTTTAGAGCAGGACACCGCGACCGGCGCGCGGGGCCGCCGGCGGCTGAAGGCATTCAATTAATTTGGCAACACGTGCGTGATGCACCCTCTGGCTTCTGGCGGCACTATTGAGAATATCTAATCAAGTTTCATAGCTCACTTATTGATGGTAAAGGTACTTTATTATGTTTCTTAATTTTGAAATTAGGAAAAATTTGCCTTTCATTATTTATGGTTATAACCTCACGCCCTTTTTTCCTCACATTAATAGAGAAATAAATTGATTCTACGTGTCAATAAAATTTTGTTGTACATTTTAATAATTATATGTAATATGGTAGGTAGAAAATAATGGATATTCCTTATTTTTGTACTATTCAGCTTATAATTTAGATTTTCTAAATTACGACGAAATTGATGTTAGTATTTAAAGATTGTTTATTTCATAGTAAAATTCATTATTTTAATATTTTGCAAAGCATAATTTATATTATTTATTTTTAACATTTTCAAAGTAGGTACGGACACTTGTACTGTTGTAATATACAGATAAACAGTTAAAACTAATATACAATTCAAATTGCTCAAAACAATTGAGAAGAAACTCCTTTGTTCTTTTGGAATACTAATTTTTAATACACAATAATACAGTTTCTTAAGGAAGCTAAAATCCTAGATAATGATACATAATATATAATATGCTGTTTATACAGTTGTATTATATGGGAGGTTTTATTTGATACTAGCTGTGCCCCGCGGTTTCGCAAATTATATTACCGTAACCCATCATCTCACTGCCCTTTTCCCACGTATTTGGGATCGGCACAGTATAGCCGTAGCACAGTTAAATTGAGTTAACTTTTTTATTTATAAACCGATTGAGATAAAACAAACACTAAATGTTAAGTGTAGCTTACCACAATACATTAGTGAAACCCGCACCCAATTGGTTAAGGCGTTTCTGAGATTAGCGGTTACAAACGCACAGACAAAAATTCTAATAATCATTGTTTTGGGCTCTATTGCGTTTGGCCGCTAATAATAGTTTTTCTCAAATATCTTCCATGTACAGACAGCATCAGTTACATTTTTATTATATGTATAGATTTTTATTTATATGTATAGATATGTCACATCATTTTTGGAATTAAATTAAGTCGATGATAGACAGACATATTTTTATATTTATCTACTTTGTAAGGATTTGAGAACTAATTTTGTTATTTATTGCAATGTTGAAACGATTACAAGAAGAGAAAGTTACTTGACTTATTAGAAAAATTTAATATCCTCTTAAATTTTTCTAATAGCAGAAACAATAAAAACAAATAAGAAACCAAGACGGGCAATAAAATGGAATCTATGATAATGTTTCAATAGGAGTGAGTAGAGTGAGTAGAGTGAGTGCTCTATCTATATGAATAATAATCAATGTTATTTGTACTCTATGTGGTTCTAAACCATTGATCAGATTGTAAGGAAATTGGTAAGGTGTTTCGAGGACGTCCGAAAAGGTTTGTGGCCCGAAAAATCTAAATAAATTAAAAATAAATGTTCTTCGATTTCAATTAAACTTTTTGCACAATGCTTCGAGATTATTTTGACACATTTGAAGAGACTTCAATGAACATAATTTTCTAACACTTTTTTCCTTTGCGTGGGACTGGAACGCATGCTTCTGCAGCTAGTTTCCTTTAAACATAAGACACGTTGTTTTTGAGCGAGCTGTTAACAAAAATGTACTTTATTATGAGACAGACATGTTCCGATTAAACGATATAATAACAGTCCATTACTTTATGTAATACATATATTTGTATTTTTCATAATTTTTGACGAAGATGTGCCGAGATCCAACACGACATTGGTGACTCTAACTCACCCTGATCTCGGTCTTGAGCGCGGAAATTGTTTCTTGTTTAATTCTGGGTTAACACGACTCAAGATTTCGCAAAACCCCAAACAATATATTCGCACGGCGCTAACTCGCACCATCTTGGTAGTCAGTTGACGTTTTTTATCTTTTCTGGATTTTCTGACCCCCAAATTCAATTCGATTCACGAAGCCATTCAAATGGAAATTCGCTACGAGTACATCGCCGAAGTGATTTTTTTCGGAACAATTGTTTTTTTAAGCAATTTTAAGTTTGTAAGACCATAATTTCATGATGCACCCAGTTTCTTAAAATATAAAGACGCATTAGGTGCACCTAGTCGACTTTTTAGTTATAAGTACGTTTTATACATTTAGCATTTAGCACGGACAACGAACGCGAAAGTACCTGATACTGCGTATCTTTAATGAGATATTTTGTGAGGAGAAGTGTACTAGTAGAACGACATTAAAAAATAAACTGAAAGAATGGATATTAGACGCATTTATTGATAAAAACAGGCATAAGGGGAGAGGAATCGTCTTGATAATGTATGTATGTGTATACGTGGCTATATTGTATGTATATCTGTTATGTATTGTGTATATACTACTATTGTAGGTAATGTAATTATAGAGTAACGATAAAAAAAAGTCTGTAGTTTTTAATGAGTGCCTAAATTATCGCCAACAAACTGATTATCAGTTAGGCGAAATATCATTTTTTTCTTTACTGTAATGTGTGTTTTGCAAATAAATAAATAATAATAAAATAATTAATAATGATTGGCCGCTGAGCAGTAACAAAAAACAAACAAATGAAAATCGTTGTTACTGTAGGAATAGTAAGGCTTAATCGTTAGTCTGCTTGGGGCCATTAGTTATCTGTGAATTATCTATTTGACAATATTGCATTGCAAAATCGAAACAAAACCTATTCATTTTTTTTTTTAAGAAATAGAAAACGAGCAAACATCACACCTGACTTGACACTGCTGTACATGTAGGTATCCCTCATTTATCGTCAAAAAGATCGATCCCTTGCCGTCCCTACCCAGTACTAGTAAGGATTAAATCTATAGGGCTTGGTGTATTTGCTTCTTCTTAAACGTGAGTTAATGGACATAAAACGAAGTGTAAAAAACCCTTAGTAGTTGAGTTTCTTCGTACAGTTGGTGATGAATAAAACATATGATTGTAGGAACGGAAACGCGAAGGCAGCCATCAGTCTTGCGTTGTTTGCCATTAGTTTTATTTCCCTGAAGATCCGTTTATTTTATTTGTGGCTCTTACTGTACCACTTTTTTATAAAACTTTTGTTTCGAATTATTTGGTGATTGCGAAGTTTTAGAAAATATGTGATACGTTGCAGATGCCTTGCCTACCTTTAATATACAAAGCAATAGAAAAAAATTATATTTCCTTTCCCTATTTATCACTTTTCCGGGCAAATACTCCTTCCCTTCCAATCCTTTTCTTATAAGGAAGAGAAGTAGAATTTGCCCTCCAGCCGCACTCAGCGGACGAACCGCAGAGTATC
>JWHW01033407.1:152982-171651 GCA_000931545.1 Papilio glaucus | reverse complement strand
GGGGCTGTGGGGCTTACCCCACGAGGGGCGTACCTACTAAAAACCAAACGTTCCCTCATAGTCATGGTGTGGGCGCCACGGGAGCATGACTAGCACGTAACACCGCGACGCACACTGGCTGCCACGGGATGGGGCCCCGCGCTACGCCCTTAAAAGGGCGCCGCGCCCCAAGATGGTCTGGGGCGCACCTCGGAGGCGACACCGTGCAATGCAGGTTTGGGATTCCCCGCCCTCCCCCGCTGGCACCACCTTGATTTTTATAGAGGTTCACTCCTCACGGCCTCCGTCTTGAAAAAGACAGAGGCCCACGGTCCCAGCGTTGCCGCCGGTATTACGTGAAATGCGACTGCAAGGGGTGGGCTAATCCCTCCCCTCGCAGCCCCACCGCCGCTGCATCTGCGGTGCGACCCCGCTGAGTCGCGGAGGGCAGGGTAAGTGGCACACCGCAATACCAGCACTCCTCTACCTCCGCAAATCACCCTCACCGCTCGGCCACCGGAAGCCACCGGCTCGCTCGAGGGGCGGGCTGGCCAGAAGCCCACCTCGAGCGGCCCCTCTGGCCGGTCCTTCCTCACGGACCGGCCGTGGGTTCCACTTAGCTTCACCATGGGACCCCACCCACGGCTACTAAGCCCCACCGCCACGACAAGGCGGGAACCCGGTCGGAGGGTTATGGGTACTCTTACCCATAACCGACGAACATGTATGCATTACCAATCGTTACCTGGGTGTACGGTAATATCCCTGCCAAGACGAGCCAAAGGAACGGGACACTACCTCCTTTTTCTCGAAGCGTTTCATCGTATTTTCGAACGTACGAACATCGTAGCTTCGGCCATCCAGGCCTTCATCATCATTCAGGTCATGCATCATACCGCTGAATAATGAAATTTCAGGATATGAAGAAATTGTGAGGACATGATGTCTTTGGCAGTCTTATCAAATTTCTAAGTCAGGCTAACAATATCACAGAAAGCGATACATTTAAATAACTCTAATATTTTTGTGACAAGTTTGGGTTAAGCCAGTATAATAACAGGGGAATAACAAGAGGTATTATAATAACCCGTGATATGTATTATGTTCTGTTTAACTTCCCCACACGTGGCACTTGCATTCAACTCATGCCGGATTAAAACTGGCCGACGGCTTACCGATATATTGTTCAAAATAATACCTCTCGATATTAGCTTCAACTTTAACGAAACCAACGTATATCACCGTATTTCAATCATTTTTTGCTCCCATAATTACAATGCGATTTTTAACCTTAACCTTAGATTAGCTCGCTAGCTAGATAATACGTACCAGAACAAAAAAAGCAACAGATCTAGATAAATTTATAAAACAATAATTCGTTCCATTTAATTTCCACAACACATAAAAGTTATAGGAAATAAGTTTCACTTAGCGGCGAAGCTCCGCTGAAGTGTCATGAATAAAACATTAGCCGTTTGGATATCGGACAAACGGTTATTTGTTATAGCGGCAGTTGCAAGCGGTAACTTCAGGTTACACTTTTTAATTTTTTTTGTCATAAAATTCATCATAGGCAGGTAATGTATAGAATTTACATATATAACGGCGCTGGCCGATATTATCTATGGTTAGGTTCAGAGTAATTCAATTGAGTGACGGAATGCTTTAGCGGAACGTTGTTACGATGACAGCGGGGCGGCCATCTTGTAAGTCAGTCTTTGAGTAAGACCTGTCAGGGCTTGGTTCTGGAAGGATCGATGCAGTTCGGTTTGTGAGTATGAAATTCTTTGTGTATGCAACGAGCGTTACATGTTTGACAACCCAGCAGAGAATTAAGACGGAGTGAGTTTTTCTGATTCAGTTGCTATTTTGTTTTGACTTTTATTAAAGGGCTTGGGTTATCCAGATTTCGTTATAAGCGTAATGTTGCCTCAAAAGGTGATCGGTAATGTTAACGTAATGGTACCGCGTTGAAAGAGATATCGCTATGTTACAGACGCTGAGAAAGGATTATTAGGTTGGCTTTTGAAATGGAGCGCAGGAATTGGGAGTTAGTAATTTGTAGTGTTCTCGTCCCACGGCGATGCTTTGGTTTTTATGTTATCATTATTTTAATGTGCGTGAAAAGGAACGTAATAAATAATAAACGAAACCCCTCCCCCCAAAATTCAGCACATTAAAACAAAAAATTACCCAAAAAATTAGGTTAGCTTTGAAACATATTGCTTGGTTTAAAAAATTAAGTTAGGTTCGGTTAGGCTATGAAGCGACTTAGGGCGTTCGAAATAAGGGCGTTATTCCTCAGAATTAAAAATTAAAAAACAACTCAAAAAGGAGGGACTACGAAACATGTCATTTTAAGAGGTGGTAGTACCACTCCCATCCCATTTATTCTACATTTGGTACGTAATTACACATTTACTATACTTTCGTCGGTAATAACAATCACATTTTCTAGATTTATCACCGCTAAAATTGATCCTTAAGGAACAATTGATCAATAATGTAGGTAAAAATGTATATAGTCAAGTCACTAAAGTAAACATGTTCCAGCAAGGAACATTTATTAGATTTAAATTGCAACGGTAAAGGAATATTGTGATAAAAGCTTCGCGCATGAATAAATAACAAATAAAATCAGACAACATACTCGCATGGAGACGCTAGAGCGTTTCCTCGACTAATATTTAGCTAGATTGCTCTTTAAGTTGCAAATGTGACAAAAGTAACAAAAAATCGACTCGACTCGATGTTAAGAAAAATGTTAATCTTTGGCCACAACGAAATACAAATATGTTTTATTTATTGTTCTGTTTTAGATACCTTTCATAAGAATCATGTGTGTACGATACAATTTACCAGATATGGTCTCAGTTAATAAAAATATTATTATGTTCTCGCACTTCTCAAAGTATCACTTAAATTGTTTTTTCTTACATACGTTTTAAATAATACCATCATGTTTAAATAGCCGTCGCGTGTTCCTTGCTTCCCTATTATTCCCTAAGGCAACTGAACTTTATATTTATTACCGCCTAAAATACACTAACTGACTAGAATGAAATAACTAAGTAGAGACATTAAACTACTGCGCAAAGTATACACTTTTTCATAAGTTATATATGAAATTAATAATAGTTTTGTAGGGTAGGTTGATGTATGTCATTTGTGTTGTTTTTGCGTTCTTATCACAATATGGCCGCCACCACAAAAGAACACTTGATTAAAAAATATTTGTAAAAGTATTAAAAATAAACATTTTTTTCTGAGGTAAAATATATCTTTAATCAAACTCTCATTATACTATACTATA
The DNA here is from genome assembly GCA_000931545.1 of Papilio glaucus. Taxonomy (NCBI): domain Eukaryota; kingdom Metazoa; phylum Arthropoda; class Insecta; order Lepidoptera; family Papilionidae; genus Papilio; species Papilio glaucus. Next base: position 168,359 of record JWHW01033407.1, on the reverse strand, counting down.
TTTTAAAACAGGTTCTCAAGCGGTGTGAGGTCTCGTGTTATCATGGAGCAATAGTGGTGAAGATCAGTAAACGCGTCGGGGTTGTCGTGGTGCGAGTTTGCATCTACTGTAACTGTACAACATTGGCTATAGGTGTTATTATCATCCAGTATTGAAATTAGCCCGAGCGACGCTGGGCAAGATAGTCTCATAAAGGTGAGATTTTGTTATCCGCTATTTAAGTGTCGCTTAAAATCCCCCAGGTGTCGGGGGAGTCCCCGGTCCCTTTGAGTAAATATTCATGTAAGATATAAGCACATTTCACTTTACTAAATAAAATGTTAGTAACGAAAAAGACGCTAAAGTCAACAAGATTAGTTAGATAGTTTATTAAAGTATCCCTCACATTTGTTTAATAATACCTCCATTATTGCTACAATAACATAATAATTTTATAAGAAATGACTCGAGACAGTAATATTTGGGTAAATCCCGACATATGTACATATATGATAATGATAATAATGAAATACAAATTTAAATTGCCTATAACAGAAGAGCATTATGCGCAAATGTATCAATGTGAAAGAAGCGAGACAGTGCTAGCTACGATCGTGACAATGCAAATCTTTAATCTGCCTACCGCTCTGACATACGGCCGTTGGTTCTTAATTTATTTATAAATTAAAATTACCTCGGTGCATTCCTATTCAAAAGTGCGATAAAAAAAAAACGTGGTACTAGCGGAGCGATCGCAATTATTTTAATTTAAAGGTGAAAATAAAAGATAGTATTTTTTTAATTTGCAATTGCTACAATAGTAACGAGATAGTAGCTTAGTTATGATGCATAAAAAACTCCTCAAAGCAGTTTCCTATGCTTGGAAGTTAGAGATAAGCTTACGGCAGATAAATTGCGAACAATTTTCCAAGTAAGTGGGAGTTAATTAGCCGTTGGCATTACACCCCGTTTTAATAGCGGACGAGGACAACTCGGCGAAACAGAAAGAAGCCTACGATGCTCCTCGTTAAATTTATTATGAAAAAACTTTGAGACTCTTCGAAATCATTTCTTATTTCGAAATTTTACACCTGACTGCATTTGCTTCAGCGATAAATGTCGCTCTCTACATAAATGATCTGAGTGTAACTTTAGTTTATGATTTTGTTTTACTCATCTAAAATACTTCGTTGGTTGTTTAAGGTATCGCTGGAAAAAACGCCGGGAGATGGCGCTGGATCGAGGAATGTGGAGACTCTTATTGTCGAAGCCCAAGACCCACATTGGGTCACAGTTATTATTGTAGTAGGTATCTATTTCTGGTTCTTCAAAAATTCTTGATATCGTAACTATATGATTTTTTATTGCTATTAAAATTACAAACAAAAATTGCTCGTAATGAACACTGAAACTTATACTTATTTTTAGCGTAATAGTATATTACTTAAACGATTTTTGAGAATATATTTTAAAACAGATTAATAAACTGTTTTGATAACTGTGCATGTCGATGGACAACGGTGTGCTATTATATTCTTCTATCTGAAAATATATAGCGAAGGTTAGGTTAGGAAGTTATGTTGGGGTAGCGATTATTTCATCCTCCACATAAAACACAGTTGAAACATTTTACGTGATGTACAGTATCTACGGCGTTGACCAATCAGTAGTCATTCAACCACTGGATCAAACGTTAAACATATTATAATAAAAAAATAGTATATTAAGAAGCAGACCGTACGACATAGTGCAGACGTCATCGACTTCGTGTCTAGAAGAAGCGTTTAGCCAAACATTAATGGAACTTTAGAACTAAGCAAATTTAATTGTTCTTTGATTTTTTGAAATACTATTTACAAATAAAAACTACGAATACGAAATTTTACAGGTACGATTTAACTCTATATTCTCTATTAGTATTTACAGACGTTACTTAAATTAACTGACATGTTATTTAAATTATTTTCGATTCACGTGAAGATTTTCCAAGCCTATTCAAAATTAAAAACAAACCCCTAACCCAAGATCTTTGTTTAAGAGATTCAAAGAAAAATAAATATTTAAAAATTACAACTCTTAATTAGTCTCGACTTTCATTAAAGCCGTCTTTAAATAAAGCAACTTACTTAAGAACCTTAAAATGTATTTCTTAACTGACATCAAAGTTTATAAACAACGAAGGACATCTGGCTTAGGTATTTTTTTATTCACATCAAACAAATATACATTTCTATATATTTAACAGTTATGTTGTTTGGTGTCATTAAACATGGGCTTTTTATCTTGGCACTACACAGCACACTTATTTCATTATACTTAAATCTACAATTTAACTATATAGAACTTTTTTTACTGAAGAAGTTGGGAAACGAGCAAGCGGGTCACCTGATGTTAAGTGAGCGCTAGTTCCAGTTCTCCGATCCTTATGAGGAAAGGGTGAGAAGGGGAAAAGGATCAAACGAAACTTCTACTTCATGCTTTTTTTTGTGAGGTCGTGGTATTTCACCGGTCGAGTCGGCCTATTCGTGCCGTGCAACAGATGTTGTTTCTAACACTTGGTTGGCTCTACCTACTACTGGTAAAATGATGATATGCGATTCTTAACAAGTATGTTAGACGTGACGTTGAATAAAGGATTAAAATAGCGTTATAAGGGAAGTGTTGCTAAAAAGTAGAAGATGTGACAAGAATTCAGAAAGGTATGTTTCGGTAATTCGGGTGTTGCAAGGATCGATGAAGAAAGAGTAATGAAACAAAGTTATGAAGGGCAGCGTTTTCAGGGGACGGCCAAGGAGATCAGATTAGTGACATACTAAAGAAGGGCGATATAAGCAGTATCCGTAACCGACGAGCATGTATGCGTACATTTATGAATGTAGAAGAAGCGAGAGTGGTGTGCCAGAATCGCTGCCTACATTTATTTATTTTACAATTTAATATATCGAACAGAGCAGAGAAAATGTTAATACTTTATCACCACAAAGATATTTCATATGTTATTCGCAAACAACGAGGAACTGGAAAAAACCATCGGCCATGAACATTATCAACGGCAACTTTGTTGAATAATAAACGGTACGGCGGCGGTAGCACAGTCGCGTCCGGTTCATTGCAGGCGTTACAGACATGTTTTTCCATTAGCATCGCCTCGCTTTCCTCCCGTGTACGAATGCGTGTTTTAATCAATGGAAGCCGATGAAATTTTACAGGTACGATCTCATGAGTACATTTCGCTGTGTATTAGGCACATTGCTTGCTCGGGGATCTGGCAGAATGATAAACTTCTGTTTTTCCATTAACGAATTTCTAGAGCGACTATTCGGAGTCGGTTATCTAATTTTTTACAATAGATCTACCATAACCATGATCACCCGATGCCTTGTTGTTGTTTACTATTTTGGGAGCCATATCAACGTCGTCCAGATTGACGTGCGGTATGTCTTCGGTATAAAGTCAGCTAGTAAATCTTCTGTCAGATCCATGACGGGTTTCTGCATTCATTATTCAAAAAGTAGAGCACAGATGATGCCGGCTATTCATTGCTTGAAAACATTAATAAAATGACCCTAGACTCTTTTAAATTTTAAAAACTGAATTTTTATTTTGTATATCTAAGTAGGAGTTATCATAAAGTTAAAAATCAATTAAAATTTTGTTATTTTTACACTGAAATAAAATTTTAAACACAAATTCAGTTCAGATTAATTTAGATTTGAAACTCGATTCTGAACCTTATTATATTTTGAACCAGTAATTGAGTCCAACTAAAAACCTTAATTGTATTGGAAGGTTTCAGTTTCTCCGTCAGTTATTATCCTTAATTTACCTGAGGCCCATTCAAAAACGTACATGGAGTGTAATATTATTTAATTGTCTAACAATTTTCAATTCGAAATTGCTGACTTTTCTGGAATCAATAGAAACATGCAATAGGAACTAAAAAGCAAAAATATTGTTATCGATGTACCTTTAAGTGCTGTAGCTGTACCGCTTTCATAGAATTACATAAAAATATAATTCTAATTTCGTATAACCTATTAAATCGAGTCAATTTTAGGTATGTTAATAGTCTGCTTAATTAAAGGTTGACAGAGAGAATGTTATGTCAAATCGAACTTTGAAAGTTTCACCACTGAATTAAATCTGATCAATTACATGGCGGCGCTGCGGCCAAGTTCCCACGGAAACTAAGTCAGGACGTCGAGAATCTAATTTGCCAACTTTCAACTGAAAATTATATCGTTTTAGTGGACTATTGTTTATACGAGTATATTTAAACACAGATTTGCAGAAGTGTTTACGAACTTCTGTTAAAGTATGCCTTTAAACATCATACGTTTTAATATTTTTTATTAAAATAAGCGACGAAAGATGATGCCCTTCATCGATACAAGCGCGAGGATCGTGTGCAAATGTCACAAAGCGGCGACTATCGCGCGTTCGCTAAGCGTCCTAATTGCGTCATCAGGATAGGATACACATATTGTATTGTTTTTAGACTTCGTCCAACGAATCCTGTATTAGGGACGGATCTCCATTCACTTCTGTTAACTTCTGTATATAGAGTATAAAAATAGTTATAAAATTTATAGACAAATTATCAATTATTAAATTGAAGTTATCAATATAATATTGCACACAAATCTACGCGACGTGAATACTGGACGAGGGTCAAAACTGAATTTCTTATTTATAATTTTAATCTTAAAGGGTCGGACGAGCAGATCGCAGCATGAAAACTTAATAATAGTTTGCATATTTGCTTGATTTATAGTGATATCTTATCGTAAAATATTTATTTTACATTGTGGATAGAACAAGATATTGTAAAATATTTTTATAAGGTTTTATTTATAGACTTTAATATTCATACATCATTAAATGATTCTAAAGTGCTACTTTCTATGAATATCTACTGTAATTTAAAATGAAGTCAAACTACCGTGGATCTTAATCTAATTTAGTTTTAATCTTGAAAGACGCATCCGAGACGAAGTCTAACGATATTTGTGGAAGAGGCAAAATTGAAGTGCATACTCAAGACGCGAAGTGTGTTGGTTCGGTGTGGTGATAGGACATCATTTCAATATCTATATAGCCATAGAACTATATTTAATTTTGTTTTGTTTAATTATATCTAATAAAATAACAAAAAAAAAACTAAAATTATATCAAAAATACGTTCTTATGAGGGCTGTGGGTAGTGGGTACCATCAAGAGAAGAGTGAAAAGGCTGATGCTGTTGTGGTTCTAGTGGAGGGACCAATTGCGAAAATTTCACAAGCAAATAACTATGTTTCTTGAAACCTTACTGATTTGTACGCAACACAATAGATTTCGCGATTTAAAAATTAATTTTTGAAGTTCTCGAAATGTAATTTTATTAATTACACTTACTTCCGGGAGGTAAGTGGCCGCGGTTCGCCACCTGTCACGCTCCGTCTCCTAGAGGAGAGATTAGTGGATTGCGGAGGCCCGTTTGGCCACCCTGAATATTTGTGGAGGAATGAGTGTGAAAGCCGATGAAGTGTGTGTGTTAGTGAATGCCAGGGGTATAGACGTGTTGTGTGTTAACGAGACGCAGAGAAAGGAAAATATTACACACACATGGCACACTTTCCTCGTACTGGTCAGGTGATGATAGGTGAAAAAACCTCGTACGTATTATTCTTTCTGAAAGGATTAGTAATTGTGTGAAAGATATTGAGTTCGTGAATCCAAGACTGTCTGTCTGTTACACAGACTGTGTTTCGTAGGAGCTTATGCCCCTGACATGTCTAACCTCGCTAATATCCGAGAGAAGTTTTGGGAGAATGTAAGTGAAACGATGGAAACTAGTAGGAAAAATAAAAGACGAATTATGTTAGGAGACTTTAATGGAAGGGTTGGTGTAAAAAGGGCAGGGTATGAAAGTGTATTGGGAGCGTATGGTGATGAATGTGTCAATGAGAATGGCGAAAGTCTTCTCGCGGTGTGTTTGGAGAAGAATATTGTTGTGACAAATACCTTGTTTTGTCGTAAGAAGATTCATATGCATACATGGGAAAGAGGGCGAGACCGAAGCATAATAGATTTTGTAATTGTGGATGAAAGAATGAAAAACGGGGTAGTAGATACAAGGGCTTACCGGGGTTCCAACGTTGGACTGACCATTTTCTGGTGTTATGCTGGATAAAGGGTTTGTTGAAGCGTTGGCTTACCGAGCACCTGCATCTAGTACAACTCGATTAAATCGTACAACTCGATTAACTCGTACTACTCGATTAATCGATTAAGTGATCACCATGGCCCGGGTGTTGTTGGCTGCGAAATTTAGTTTATTTCGTACTCCCCACTTTTGAACATGGTCGAGAGCCGCATTGGCGTCGCCCTGTATGTCCACGGAGCTGTCTCCCGAAAACATCAGGACCACGTCGTCGGCAAACGCTTGGCTGTGGACGCCCATTTCCTCCAGTTCCCCCAGGAGCGGATTCAGCAGCATGTTCCAGAGAACAGGACCCCAACGGATCCCTGCACGCACCATTTGGTGGGTTTTCAGGTCCACTCGGAACCCGCATACCTGGGGCAGTGTCCTGTCAGTGAAGTAATGGTCGAACAATCGCCTCAGGTTTGCGGGGCATCGAGTTTCGGCTAACCTGCACCTCACAGCCGGCCACCACGCATTATCGAAGGCTTCCCCTATGTCTAACGATATCAGCACAACGAGCTTCCGTCTTTCGACTTCGGCCCGTATGTGCTGAACCATATCATAGAGGAAGTCTTCGGTCCCGCGTTGGGGCATGAATCCATATTGGCGCCGGCTGATCATTGGTGCAGTGTGCCAGCGGACACGCCGCACCAGCATCTTTTCGTGGATCTTGCCCAGGACGGGCCAGAGTCCTATTGGGCGGTATGCCTTGGGGTGTGTGTAGCCCTCTTTGTTGGGTTTCCTGAGCACCACAACCGCTGCCTCTTTGCATCTCGTGGGGAACACGCTAAAGCCAGGCAGCGATTTGCTATTGCCAGCAACAGCTCTGGTCTCAGGGTGATGGCAGCGAGACAAATGTCCGCCGTGAGGCCGTCGGGGCCAGGACCTCTGTTTTATTTTACGGTAATTTATAAGTTATAGGTATTTTATAAGTTTTGCAAAGTAATTCGAGTGAGAAATATGGTACTTTTGACGCATCAGGAAGGTATTTTAAAATTATGATCCGGTAATACTGAGTCAAATTTGGGAATAAATTCATCCGCAATTAGGAATAATCTCTTGTAGAATCCAAGAGAACCAAAGGAGAAATAATTGTATAACGCTAAATAATTTAAAAATCTAAATAATTTGTGGTGTTATATGAAAACAAGGAATAAATAAAAGCATTGTAGCTAGCATGAAGTCTTAATATTCACATAATAATAAAAAAATATCAAGTTAAACATTTGTTTAGGTTATTTTGCGCAATATTGACATCGGGTAGGAGAATATATAGACACTGTAATCTCACGCCTACACGTTCACATATTACATAGTTGTTGAACGTGGTACTTGGCTCAGAGACGCTACCGTGTCCGTGTATCATTATTAATTTCATACAAATTTGGCGCTCTAATGGTGTGTGTTGGTCTCCCGAACATCTAACTATCTAACGAAATCTAAAAATCATCATCACTTCCCTGACCTTTTCCCATTTGTAATTTTTGAAAGCCTATTGCGAAGTTCTTTATATATGTTTCTTGAACATCTTAAAATTATGTATTGTTTGATTTGGAAATAAAATATGAAAAAAGGAATAATACAATGTAACAGAATAAAATGAGTTGACATTATTGGACAACATTTCAAAGAAATTTAATATTCTTATATCGAGTGAAACCCGAAAATTTAGTTAATGAGTTAATTACCTATACAAAAATATTTGAACTCTTAAATACATATTTTAGTTTACTCGCTACATGCATTCATTTTAAGTAAACACGAATCGAAGCTTTAATTCTTCGTAAAGGTAGTACTCGAAATCTGAGTTCTTTAGAGGATCGCTTACGCAATTGTGCTAGAGTCGTTGCTTCACTAGTTACAAAGCTCTTATTACCCGCTGAACCCAGTTGTCACAATAGGTTTGATTTATTTAACTGTTTTAATGAATATTAATTTTTATTAATCTAGATAAGTTGGGTTAGAAGAAGAAGAAATCCACTGCACTGCCAATTTAGTTAAAAACCAATAGCCTCATCGTATAGGATAGGATATAGGCTACAAAATAGAATAGTCCGCTATTCTATTTTGGTGAACTGTCTCAAAAAACTAAACAACTTAATAAGCTGATTAGAATACTTGTGTAATGTATCCTATAGAGCACGCAATTGCTCATCTATTAAATCTGAGTTGTCAGCGTTTTGAAAAGTCAAGTTCTTGCTCAAAAAAGAAATTTTCACTCATTTCACATGAAATCAGACATGTTAATGACGACACTGAGCGTTATAATTGGCCGCTAATCCCAGAGTTTATCGCCGCTTATTCTGTCGACGCAATCTCTCTGCTCGTATCGGATCTTTTAATTCGTTTCATTAAGCTTTCATTTAGTTGACAGCATACATATTTTTTTCCGGAGATTTCTAGTCATAATTAAAATAATGGACAGTTGGGGCGATTGGTGTTATTTGACCATCGCTCCCATTACCGTCTGCAAGAGTTGCAGATCCATCGCCTTCTTGTATGAAAGAGAGGGGAGTGGGTAAAGAGAGGAAGAGGACAAAAGGTTGAGATCTTGAGCTTTTCACTCATCAGACGAAACGCAAAGTATTAACCTTTAATTTATACCCGTAATATTTATTGTGTACTAGCGACTCCGTCCGCGTGTAATAGTGTCATTGGGCAGCATTTTAAATTTTTATAGGCGAATTATTTTGCTTACAAAATTCATAGACATACATTAAAATAAAGCTACTCCCGCCGCGGCGGCGCAGCGCTCATTGTGTACGGGGCGACGGTTGGCAAGTTTCTTACTTGCGTTCATTTCAGTTTCACATTTTGTAATATCTCCGTAAATGTCACTACCTTCCTTAATTATCCTCTGTATATCCCTAACATTTTATCCCTTTTCGCAAATTTACATATTTTCATAAAAAAAATCATCCCCTATTTTTATTTTAGCCTCTTAAGGGTACATTAATTACAAACTTTGAATGTCATATTTATTTATTACTAATATAAGGCCTTAAAAATAAGATTCAAGCTTCTAATTTCAAAAATGATGAACCTTCAATACAACCCTTTATAGTTCAACCCCTTACAAACTTTTTTTCGTATTAAAAAGTATGCCTATATCTATGTCCTTCCTCAGGCTCTAGACTATCTCTCTACCAAATTTCATTTAAATCGGTTTGGTATGTTTTGTGTGAAAGCGTAATATACAGACACAGAGTTACTTTCGCATTTATATTAGTAGGGACATAGGGATTTGTGTTTAGGCTACAGAAAAACACAAATTATATAAAAATTGTTCAATTCGTGTACAATTACGCTACTTGCCAAGACATTTAAAGAGATCGTATCAAAGAGCTCATAGTGTGTCATAATTATTCACCCAATATAAATTAAACGCCTAAAATGTGTTTCGCGTCATAAATTTGTTATCTATGAATTAATAGATGATTGCTGACCCTCATGCTTTACTGAATAAATACAGTCCTTACATAATTACTTAATATTTTTCTTAATAGAAAATCTTTTAAAAGCGTACAAATATTAAATAAATGTTCCCCAAGTGCTCGCTCTCTTAATTGATTTATCCCTAGCCTTCACTATTCCTAACAAGCTCTCGTTTAAGACTCGTAATTACCATCCATCTACCATCATCATATTACCATCAATATGACTCATTAGTTATTTCGTAATAAAAGTAATTTAATATTCAATTATTCTTTTTTACAAGGAATATACTAGCACTGGACTATAATCTCACCTGATGTTTAGTTGCGACGTGGTCCAAAGATGTTACGCACTAGTTTAGCAACTTCATGAACAAATGCGATAGAAACTTTGTAAAACGATTAAGTATTCTTTATGTTAAATAGAACTTCGTTATCTCTTTACCTATAGAATCGTTTGTCTCAATTGATTATTACTTCAAAGATGAAAGTTGGAGCCTAGAGTTTATTTATTAACGTAGGCACGTGCTAGGAAATGATTTTTGAACATTTCAACTTCGCGAGATTTAAAGGTAGGAAATTAGAGTGGAAATTTGTACGAAAGTTTGTTCTTCAAGGCGAGAAACAAAAATTTTCATTTATAATGTAATGTAGTAGGTATATGGTAAATACATTATATGGCAATACCCTGCGCTTTGTAATATTTGTTGTCAGATTACACATCTCAGACTAACGCCCTTGTTTTATTCAGTACACTACATATAAATAATGGTGGTTCAGTTTTATGTTTTAAGAGACAAATCACGTATGTGAGTATGTATCGGTTGGTTAAATAAACTATAGTACTTTCATACAACAATCTATAAAAGATATTGATAAACAACAAAACTATAAATACAAACAAGGGTCAAACCCTGCAAACTTCTTGGTCGTTATTCTAATCGCACACAATCCGGAAAAGCGACCCGTTCTTAAAGTAAACTCGTCGTAAACAATTTGGGGGAAACTTTGACAAAAGTATAAATAAATAATCTTACATCGATTAAGTAAATGAAATAGATAAATGTATTTTTATTAAAAGCTTCAATGACTATCGGCTGAAAAGAAGAAAAAGAAATGAAATAATAGAAAATTGACCTGAATTAAAAGAAAGAAATTTAGTAGTAGTAGTATATCTTTTTAAATCTTTTCTGTAAAGGAGAAGGACACAAACAAGCAACGAGTCATCTAAAGTTAAGTGACCACCGCCGCCCCTGAACATCCGTAACGCCAGAGGAACTGCAGACGCGCTGCCGGCCTTTGAAGGAGTACGCTCTTTTCTTGAAAGACCCTAAGCCGTATTGATTTGGAAATCTGTCTTATCTCTTTCCATTGAAAATCTGTGTATAAGCAATAAATTTGTTCGATATTATTAGTCAAGCTCTAACAATGTTCCGCCAGATGTGTGTGTGACGCAACGAATCGTAAAAAAGACGTTAGCGCGACCCAAATAATGAGTACCGCCACGATGTATTAGATTACCGCGAAGCGTTACTCTTTAACAAGCAGCCGCGATTATTTATTCAGGCCCACTGAAAACAAGACGCTGAGCATCTGTACTTCAAAAGAATTTTAATAATACGCAAGTTCTTTCTAACATTACGTACTTACAAACTAATAGTGTTTATCTTGTAAATGTAGTAAATCTATTCATACATATATATTCATTTCCTACATATATTCTGGGAAGAGGATCTGGTGTCACGGCAGTCCCGCCGCCAAGTCGAGCACGGCCGTAACCATCCTTTTCTCGAAGATTCGCGGCAATTTTGACTTCCTTGTAACTTCGTTGTGGATGCAGCTGGAAGTTTGAATTTTTGGAGATCAAGAGATGTACTATAATTGGCTATATTGCCAATTTATCTAAGAATTAAACCTTGTAGTTTACGAACTATCGCTATTTAAAATTTTTAAATTTGTCACGCACTGATCATACATAAAAAACTATAATATTAAAAGACTTGGCTTTTTTCATTTTGTTTTTGGTGGGCTTAGTTTAATAGTATCTGTTTGTGAATATGTTATTCTTGATGCCTAACACGGAGTGGTTAAAATAATAACTAGTGTATTTAATCATACTATTATATTCCAATCCACCAATTCCTTAAGGTGATGCTTCTGGGTCACCTTTAATTCTCAAGTATCTCTTTGAGTTTAGATTTACCTCGTCCCAAGAGAAGCAACACGAAATCTTTCACGTCCCTTATCCTTATCCGTTGTTTTAGGTGAACGACAAACGCAGTAGTATTGCGACAACGGTTTAGCAATTACAATACTTTCAGTTGCCACCTTTTTAATGACTATTTTGTAACTTCATGACTGAAGTTAGACCACCATGTCTAGCTTTTCTTAACTTCTTATAAAGTATAACACTCCTTCTTGGTACTTCTCATCGAGTAGAATGTATCATAGTTTAAATATTATACTAACTGAAATTTAGTGAATTATTAACCTCTTTAATCCTAAAAGTACCTAAACCATAAATTTTGAGGAATTATTAAAATTATAACAAGCCTTTGCAGCCGATAATGTTTGACATATTATATTTTGTGTGTTTTGTGCAGTATAGAAGCACAGTGTTGGGATGACGAAGGGAAAACAAAGTAGCGGCTGTTGGCAGAGGTCGGGATTAACTGGCAATTACAGAGCTCAGTGCAGGGCTTTGTAACGCGACGCTCTGACTTGTGAGCCCCGAACGTGTTTCAATTTCGTTGCTCCACGTATATATTGTTTGGATTTTCCTTTTGCACTCACCTTAAGAGATTATACGGAAACGAAAACAATGTTGCAAACTTAATTAGACAAAAGCAATGCATTTTACGTTCTTTAATTAATTAAAGTTTAAAATTAAATTACATTAACCTTATTTGAAAAAAGGATATATCTATATCTCTACATGTACTAGTGATCGGAATCTATAGGTAACATTCAATTATATCCATCCACACCACTGAAGAATGATTGGGTGAAGGTTGGTAAAATTTGTCTCGAAAAAAAATCAATTCCAGTGAGATTCATTTAATAATAAAAGTCAATTTCATCGTTATACACGTATTAAACTTGATAAACTTATTAACTTCGAAGAAATATTTACAAACTCAAATATGAATTCTTATTGTATCTAAAACATGATCGTTTGCGTTGTTTAACGAACTTTGTTATGCTCTTAAAACTTTTAATAAGCGTAAAGTTGAACTGAATTGAATAGAACTTTGTACCAGTTACGGCATAAAGCTTTCTAACTCAAACTACTTGATTCATGTAAGGAAAAAAACTTTATTGTTTCAACTAAGTTTAAGTTTATTTTACATTACATTTCTTAGATTCTGGTATGTTAAGGTTTTCTCGATTTACTTTATAAATAACTAAAAAGAAATAAGCATACTCTCTCGCAGCATTAAGTGGTGAGCAGAGACAACAAATTTATATTTAATACGATCTTGACAAAACGCTCTAGATACCCTCAATATCGTGTTTCCTTGGCGTATCACTTATCTAGTCGGTATAAGAATGTCTAGGAAGTCCCTGGCCAACAATACAATGGCATTCACTTTTGCCACATTAATTTCCTTGGTTCTCTTACAGACTGTTCACACTGCCAAAATATTCACATAAAACATGTTGTTATCTCTCTGAAAAAACTGAGATGACAATATGCTTTTAATTCTGTTACTTCATCCATCCATTCAACATGTTTGTTGTTAGTACATTTTTTTAAGTCTGTGTATATGTGCTAAATTAACTTCTTTTATAACCAAGAACCTATAACTCGTACTCCTATAATACTAGGAAAAACGCCTGCCCATCCAAAATGAGGAATCCGTTTGCGTTTATTTTTTTTATAAAGGGCTAAGTAAACAAAAGCCTTTTAAAATGTTCTTTACATTTGTAACATTAGCATACAATACCCGTTGTTTAACAGCCCTGTTCAACTCGTAAACTTTTAATAAGCGTAAAGTTAAAATGAATTGAATAGAACTTCGTAATACTTGTAACATAAAGCTTTTAAAGTTAAATTTCCGTTTAAAGTCGTCCCAAGGGCAAGGAAATATAACATTGGAATAACTTTCAGCAACTTACATTAATCGAATTATAGATCCGCCAAAAACATGAGCTTAATACTGAGTTAGAAGTAAAATTCATAACGAAAAATATAGCTTCATATAACCATGCAATAATCGTATGCGCTCGTGTGTAAAGCGTAATTACATGTTAATCGGTTTAATATATATCCAATAGGCGGGAATTAACAATCAATTACCATGCCCAACATGCATAATACGTCACCAATCAATACCCGAGGCTAAACCTAACTAGCTAGACTTAGATAGCCCTGACATGGTTCATGAGAAAGCTTTAAAAAAATGCACTATAAGTGAAGTGTCAAATGAGACTGTCATTTCATGTAACATTAGTACGTACTGATAACTGCATCCTGTTTATTTAGATTGAGTTTCATTTCATTGTATCTGTTTTAACAACGGAATATAGAAATATTTAGCAGGAAAGCAGTGTTTTCATCTTCTCCGAAAAGCCAAATCTGATGCCCACACCATCCAACGTTCATTGCAATGTCTACTGTCTAAAGGAACTCTTGCTTTCGTAATTGTTGCATATATTTATGAATAGCAGTAGTGTATACCACTAACAAACAAAACGGTACATGAATGATTAAAATAGGTTTAGTATTTGAAGGTACACATAAACAAACCTTTCTTTCTTATTTTAAAAAATATAATAGGAGTAATTTACGTTAAATTTTTTAGAAGTAACATATTCATCATACATATATAACACACATTTTTTAAAGGGACATTCTATTTCACCAATGAATTATTTTTTATAGGTAAATTTTAGATATACTAAATTATAAAACGTAATACCGGGTAAAACTGTTTTTCGCAGTTTAAATAATTTTGCTTTATTAAGAAGTAACAATTTAAAAAATCTACTAACTGTGGCTAAACTAAATTAAGTATTGAATGTAATCTAAAATATTTTATATGTTTTAACCAAATCTATACAACAATGATAAACGTCCAAACGTACGCATTGACATCTAGTGTCAAAAACTTCGCAATCACTTTACATAGCATTGTTGTAGTACGCCACTTGGTTGATAGATGGCACTCTAATATAAATATAAAAAACGTAAGCATACACTTTCATAGCATACGTAACCTGTATCGCAGTCCTAATTTTTATTTTATTTTAACTGTATTTGATTTTTGAACCAATTTCACTTTTAGATTGTTTTTGTAATAAACCATTATCTCATTAAATAACATTACCTTTTCTTTATACTTAAACAATTTACTTCATAAATTAATCCTCGACAAAACTCAAATTGCTTTATTGTATTCATTATTACCAATAAGATATGGATAACACTACACAATATAGATACTGGATTATGTGATCTGTAAGTAATTCCGTAACCCATAACGTATATGAAGAAGTTTGTGTATTAGTTATCTAAAAATTTGTAGTGACATTTATATTTTACGCCATTTTATTTGATTAATTAATAGCTTACATAGTTAATAATTAGTTGATTAATTACACTTTTTAACATTTACCATAAAGATTAATACAAATATTTAAGTAACTTTTTATAACTAACGGCTTTACTCAGAGTTTTAATAATTTTATCAAATATTTAATATTTACCCGCCCATAGTTTAACGTTAATGATACTGATACAGTAAAATTCGATGCATTGGAGCACTTCTATTTTA
>JWHW01033407.1:121447-133440 GCA_000931545.1 Papilio glaucus | reverse complement strand
GGAGTCTTAGTAATAGGGTCGTAGGGGTACGGAACTCTAAAAATGTTTCGAAACATTCTTCAAACAGTTCACAAAACTAATGTTTCGTTCTTTAATCAACAGCGTACAGGGTACAAAGAACGAAAGCATAAAAAAGATTAAAGAACATTGCAAAAACGTTTATCGAAACTGTTGCTATTAGGAGTTTCAGTTAGCCGTACAATGTCAGTGCGTTAATTGAAATACATGAAGTGCTCTGAAATTGCTCGCATGAGCCGCGCCGGCCAATGGAAAAACACAATGGGCGCGGCACAATGGCGCCCGTTCTCTGCTCTTTAACGGCCCGAGCCAAATGGAAATTTTAGAGCGCGGATACAATCTCAATGGACTTCACTTTGCTGCGACCGACGTAATCGGTGCAATGGACACTTTTAACTACAATCGCCTATGGACACATTAGAAGTGTCGTTGAATACATTTCAAAGTGACTTATATTTAACCTCTTCTGAATATGCGCAGATGTGACGCAATTATGAAATTTCTTTTTCTTTCTATGTATTTTAAGCGCCTAGCCTTTTGTAATTATTTAGCTAATAAGACCGCTAGATAGCACTTTGTCGATAATAGCACACTTGTGCTACTTATCTGG
Source organism: Papilio glaucus (assembly GCA_000931545.1). Lineage (NCBI taxonomy): Eukaryota > Metazoa > Arthropoda > Insecta > Lepidoptera > Papilionidae > Papilio > Papilio glaucus. The sequence goes on along the minus strand of JWHW01033407.1, from coordinate 132,812 downwards.
ATTATATTCCGATGACAAAACATTTGTCAATAGTCCAGGATTCTTATAAACAATATCAGTTAATCTTTTTTATAGGCGACAAATGAGCATACAGATCTCCTGATTTTTTTTTATGGGATAAGGTGGCAAACGAGCGAGCGGATCACCTGTTGTTAAGTGAACGCTACCCATAGACATCCGCAACAAGCAAATATGTTGCAGATCCGTTGCCTACCTTTAATGTACAGAGGAGGGCATAAACAGGAATAACGATATTTCCTTTTTCCCGTTAACCCCTCCCCGTCCAATTCTCTTCCCGTTCCCGTCCTATCCTGATGAGGAAATGGTGGGAAGGGGAAGAGGACTGAAATTAGGCCACCGGCACCTCACTCATCAGACAAAACGCAGAATACTTCTACTTCACGCCTGTTTTCTGTGAGGTCGTGGTATTTCGCCGGTCGAGCCGGCCCATTCGTGCCACAGATGTTGTTGTTGCGGGCTCTACCACTGTTAACATTACTTCGAATACATTTGGTAATACTAAATAAAGTACACATCTTAATAAGCAATAGATAATTCAAAAACCAATAAACATACTGACTGACTGACACTCCAGCCTATTAGAAGAATACTGATCGAATGACAACTCATTCCTCAAAATCGTCAAAGTGAAAAGGTCAAGCCGGACACGAGAAACGGACAAACGTATTTACATATCTACATGCCCGTAACCCCTCCCCCCACCACATCTCACCCCGTCAATCGGCTAAAAATGAAAAGTAAATGACTATATTCAATATTCGGATGGGTATGTGAGCTAAAATTTCCATTTGACTAGACGGTAAAGACCGGTGAGTGAGCCATTGTTCCACAACCATTGTGTTTTTCTATTACCTCGCGCAGCACGGTCTCCGGGTTATGTCAGTACACGTATCTCAATTACTGTGTAGATTTCCTTCGAAATAGGTCAGGCAATGTAAAAATATTACACGTTGAACATAAACGAATAATGGAAATTCCAGTATGAAAATTTTTCGCAAGAATCAGAGAAAGCGGTGTATGGTCAGATAAAGTTTTACAAAAAAAACTAACGCGAAGCGGTATCATTTATAAATTGAGAAATGAACTCGAACTAACTTCTTAATTTTATTATACTTATCTACTAAAACCACATATATTATTGCAAAAGCAATAATTAATTAAGAAAAAAAACAATTAACCCCTATTAATGCTACCCCTTTTACACTCTGGGGAAGAATACGAATATAATAACATCCCTTCAAAATAGGTAAAGCCTTTACAAGAGGTCGCAAGAGAAGTCGACACACATACATACCCCACATAGTTTTTCACGGGTATGTTTGTATGTGTTATATACACAATACATACAAACATACCCGTGAATATGCTCTCCTGTCAAAAAATCAAAAAAAGGTGTATTCTATTTTAGATCCACGTAAACAGATCAAACATAATTTGATGTATGTAAAATTTGACCATTTACATCCTTTTATTTATATAACAAAGCACAGAGGAGCTAACGAGCCTAACGTAATCATTTGGCTGCCGGCGAGGAATTCGAAGCGTTCCCCCTCTGCGGCTATATTATTCCGTTCTCTGTGATTTCTCCATTTGTTTAACTTCGTGTTATTCTGTGGCTTGAAGCCGCATTGTACAGTTCATTGAATTTAGTTTCCTCTTAAATTCGTCGTAATTTTCTTTATATTGCGTTGCGTTCGTATATGTGCGAACATAGGAATAGAAAAATGGGGGGAAAAGATACAGATACACTAATGTTTCAAATGATGGACGATTGTGATGAAATGTCACAAAAATAGCATTGCTATATAAATAATTTATAGAAATATTAGTATGTATTTTTATAGTTCTAACTAGAGCTTTTCAAGATAAAATTTTATTGACCAGGTCAATTCTCTATCTCAAATTATATGAACAACACCCTCGCATTTATAACATTGTGAATATCATAACATACGTTTAATCATATAAATTCACTAGTTGTGTCCCGCGGTTTCATCCGCCCTGCAATTTTACTTAAACGAAATGATATTACCTACTTAATAGTAATCTATATAATATTACTCTTTTTTATAGTATTTTTATCGAACAAATGTTTGACATGGTTCAATAAATTGATATAACTTTTTTATTTATAAACTGATTGAAATAAAACAAACACTAAATGTTAAGTTAAGATTACCACAATACATTAATGAAAACCGCGCCTAAATCAGTTAAGCCGTTACTGAGATTAGCGGTAACAAACGCACAGACAAACAGACATACAAACAGACAAACATTCTAATAATGATTGTTTTTGGTTTTATTGCGTTTATGAAGGCCCCAATAATAGTTTTCCTCAAATATCTTCCATGTACAGACAGCGATCAGTTACATGTTATCAGTTTCATTATATGTGTAGATTTATTCGTGTTATAATAAAATATTTTTTTTAATAATTTTAATTACATACTTAACATAAAATGTAACACTGTAACAAAAGTGCTAACCGGCAGATGGTCTAACGACTCTAGCATATCATTTGGCTGCGAGGCGAGAGCGGATTGCAAAGCGACGCTCTCTGCGGCGGGCTATCGACGTGACGGCACTGTTTGTGGACCCGCGCACACCGCATCAACCTATTACACGACCCACTACCTCGCCAAATTTATTTAGCCCATTATGGAGCGTAAAGACTACGCAGTTTGGGAAATGATTTCTACATACTATGCTCTACAGAAGAGTTATCTTACATACAGTACAAAAAGCAACCAACTGAATTAAATTAAATTAAATTATGTAAATAATGATAAGGTTAATTCCAGATTAAAAGACACGACTGTTGAGAACCCTTCAGGTGATATTCCAAAAATATTGACTATGTATATCAATGAAAAATAAAAATCATTTCGGTTTTTTTTCATGAATGTATCCGAAAAATACACAAAATTTAAGTTAGGTCTTTTTAATAACTTTTAAATAAGACTAAGGATTTTCGTAAATAAAAGTGTACATACAGAAATAACGTCCCAACTGGAACGTTTTTTATATAGCTAAATCATTTACATTTTCGCTTAAGTGACAAACACTACGTCCGTCCACGCTGCCCTCTTTTTTCTTATTTTAATTATGCTATCCTTTTTACACCATTCGACTGTGTGAATATTGCTGTCACTGTCTTTGGAACACTTTTGATTCAGTGATTTTGTATTCACATATCTACGGTATAAAATATCATTTCCCATGACATAAAAAATATGTTATATCCTTTAAGTACAAAATAAGTGGAAAAGACAAAGCGAAATTAACTTCTACAAAATACCTACTTGATCTCTTGAACGTTGAACTCGGTTCATGCTTGTTAAACTTAAAAATATAATTCCCGTCGGTTTTTTCGCTAATTTGATATGACATTTAACACATGAAAAATATTTTTCGAAAAAGATAAAAATATCTGCAGCTTACGAGTCTTAAAGTATGTGAATAATAATGATATGTACGAATGAATGGCGAGCTAGGTGACCGGATAACATGCATTTAATATCGAGCTCGAGTCGCCCGCGGCGTGCACGCGGAAATCCGCAAGACTTATGGCTTTAATAACAACCCCTTAACCTCGTCTTGGCTTTCCTTAATCCCTAAATCTCGAGTGTCTAGATTTACTCAACAGATTTATCTATCTATGTAATAAGTTTACAAAATAATTTAACGGAGCATCCATTTATGTATGTTTACAACGTATATTATGCACAAAAAACTCATGATATAAACGTAGCTAGGTACTTCTAAATGCTCTGCTTCATAATGGTGCAAATTTTAATGCAATAGTGTTTTAATTTGGTGCTAAGAAAACGTATTAAAAATCTTATACAATTTGTAATTTAGTAATGAAATATGAGAAGAAATTACGTATTTGAATTTTCCCATCGCGTTTTTATTATCGGACGTTCAGACGTATGGGTAATCGTAAGCCTATTGTGTAGATATATATAGGTTTATTTTATCGTGGTCGCAATTAATGATTGGCATAAATTGTCTCAGTTTTTTCTCCAAATTATGATGTGCTTAACGTGTGCAAATCATCCTCAGATGATCACATTAAGTATAAACGAAACTCGGGCATTTCACCACTTGTTAGTATTAACAACTAAATCCCAAAAAAACAACGTTTCGATTGTAATAATAAACATGAGTCTTATGTTCGAATGAAATTTAATATATTAAGCAATTAAGCCCGCGACCTTTAACAAGTTTACACTGGACGTGCAGAATAAAAAAAATATACATTAAATTCAAAATGAAACAGAACCGTATATTTTCTTTAAATGAAACATAATCCTATACCTACGGAATAGTACCCATATTTTATTGTACGATAATAAAATGAAATAAAATAAACTTTTCTAGAGTTATTATTTTGACCAACATAAAAAGTCTATAGACGATTTTTACTTATATTTAAAATGTATTGAGCCGTACGAATGTCTGTATGGATTTGATTTAAAAAAAAAAAGTAAGATTATAGCTATTGATCTTGACAAATACATGGCAATTTATTTGGCGAATAAATTACCATATATTTGCCTTATCTTCAGTCATTATACATTAAGAGAAACATTTCTACTAAAGTATACTCAGGTATACCTTTGGAGATTTTATCCTTTTTTATCATGCTATTGGGTCATTACATTTTAAGCTAATAATACCGATGCCATTGAAATTAAATAACGCTATAGAGGACGGAGATATAATTTTCCAAGCTTTGAGTAAAGAAACATAAAAATATACACATTAGGATTTGGAAAGCCGTATTTTATTTGCCATCATTAATATAAAACAAACAAACTCTTAAGTATTTATTAGTTTTTTCTTACAATAACTAAGCTTCACATAATTTTGAACACATTAGAATGGAGGAAGCCAGACCTCGAAATGCGATCCGTAGCCTAGCTTCTTACGAAGTGAGCTCTCGAAGGCGGCGTCTCTCGCGTTGTCCCGAGGGGCCCGCATATCTCGGCCGCTTTCTTTAACGACCTCCCTCGCCGCTCGTATGAACTTTGATACATGCGCCACACTTTCTCTCGCGTCCTCCACTGATAACTGCTATAATGAAAACGGTTTAAATATATCTTAATTAATAATATATAATAACCTGTTACTGTATAATAACCTGTAATAACATGTGTAATTGGGTGTTCCTAGCTTACACATTTATATATCCAAAAGAAGTGACTTATGGAAAATTGGATCCGGTTTGGCATTAAACCCCATACGAATATGTCTTGCTTCACTTCGTCATGGATCTAGTTAAAGTATCGCTATATGTACGAGATGAATTTCAAAAAGCTGGTTTTCGCGACTTTAGATAAATATTTCGAGAAGCTTATAGTACTGTTCTTCACTCGCTGCATACTGAGTCATAAATCATAGTAAGGCTACAGCGATGAGCTACAGAATATCCTTGTCTTCATACTTTGTTATGTTTTATACATCTCTATGTCAATCTAATCGTTTACTAGAGCTGTAACAATCTAACTTGTTCGTCTTGCGGCAACGTGTGCGGGTATATCCGCACCCAGTGGCCGAGGCGAGCGGGCGCGCGGTGCCAGCGCACGCCGTTGCCCCACGTGCTCGCAGTCAGTGCGCGCCGGCGACTCGCCGCCGTGGCGTACCCGCCGCGCCAGCTCTCATCGCACTCCACGCCCGGTACCACACTGGACGTCGACTGAATCACATAATGTAAACTTTTATGATGCCAATGTGATACGCTTAAGCCATGACCATTGTGTTGATAAATAAATAAATAACCACTCAGGCCCATAAGTCAGAGGTAGGAAGAGATTACTGATTTTCCTTTGGTAAAGACTTGACACACCTCAATCTCTTCTTCTACAAACATACATTTATCTAAGCATACATGCCCGTCGTTGATAACTCGCCATATATTTAAATACAATATCCCTCTAACATAAACTAGTGAAATAAAATTAAAAGTGTGTATACTTCCTATAGTCGTCGTAACAATAGCTATTGAAATTATGGTTTATTTCAATAGCTATTGTACCTTAGTAGGCACTTTTAGACGGTTTTTAACTTCAAAGCGGTTTTTAACTCTCTTATGCTTCTAAGTGTTTTACGTATGTAAATTAAGCATTTTGCAAATCAAATTTTGTTTTTATAATTTAAATCTGGACTTCTTGTATCAATTTGATAAGAAACTATCCAAATTTCATTTGCAAAACGCTGAATTTGATGTGCAAAAGCCCAAATGCTGAATTTAAATCCGAATTTAAAGTTTATTTATCATCATAACAGAAATACATTATAGCGACAGTCAAGAATCGTAAATATATTTAAAGTTATAAATATATATAAAAATAATTGTAATACATAGTAAAGTTATTTTAAAATCTTTAATCAAGATATGTTGGGACACGTTAAGCAATTTTTGATCATACCTACTCTCTCTGTTTACATCGAATGTGAATTCGATAAATATAAATGTCAAATGTTCTATATTTCAACTACTAAATGCGGTAAATACCTGTGACTATACAGCATAATAAATAGCAAAAAATTCAATAGATTAAATAAGGCTCTGACCCAAACATGTCAGGGGGACTAGAGTAAAAAAAAAAATACCTGTGACTCGAGCGTTTCAGGACTCGTTTCGAATAACGGTTTATTCAGGCGACTCGTATGAACATTTTTATTGCTGAAATCCTGAAACATAACAACAAACATACTTGTTTAGTTGTACAAAGAGAAATATTATAATTTCTAAGTGTTTAGACCACATGGGACATTCTTTCTTGTCGAATATTCCATCAGAATGCATCTATATTTTTACCTACGCAATAATCTACGACATTGTTTTGAAACAAAATTTACTCGAAACGTTGCGTTAAATGTGAAATGTTACGAATGATGATCATGAACAAATTCCCTTCTATTTGTTATAACGCAGGGTTATAACAAATAGAAGTTGATAATGTCCTTGGACCTTGGCAAATTTACATCCACGTGACGTCAGCCGTAACTTAAAAGTATAGTTAACAAAATAATTCTAATAAGTAGTGAATTTAATCAATATTATATTAAGATTTAATCTTATTCTCAAATTTTCAATATCCATGAACAGTTCTGACATTGACTGTTTTTTTATACTTAAATAATAATTTCGCGAGCACCACTTTGAAGTATTTTCCTACTTATTTTAAAAGAAAGATTACAACGATACCACTAGCAGCAAATAAGACAGCGTTGCTAACGGTACTGACTGTTCAAAGCCTCGAAATTACATCACCAAAATGGACGCTAGGCGCATTAGCAATTTGCAGGGGCCTTAAGTATTTTTTAACACCTACCGTGTACTTATCGGCCGCCGGATGTTGTAAGGTAACGCAATGTATCGGCATCGCGCGACGTCGGCGCCACCGCGCGCCACGGCGTGTGCCCGTCGCCACGCGCGCCGTTGCTACACGACCCGAACCGCTCTCGTCTTCTGAACTGCAACTGAGCATTAAACATAAATATATTAAACAAAAAAATGAAATATATACAGGCAGCCATGATAGCTTATCATTTCACACACATCTCATATACACTCACATACACACACATGTAACAAGAATGCCACGAATGCACGAAATTATTTTATAAAAGATTTTTTTATTTATTAATTACTATTGACTAACCCCCTGTACAAATTTTCTCGAACTTAGTCACAGTAAGAACGGGGTGGCTGAAAATAAGCGAAAAGAGGCTCAGGTGATGCTGCTTCCAGTGTCAAACTGGAAGCAGCATCAGCTGAGCCTCTTCCTTTACCCTAAAAATTGTTTATGTTGTTTTATTTTATCTTTTTTTATGTAACTTTAGTTTTGGGCAACAAATTTCATTTAATTGCATTTCAAATAAAGTGAATAAGTACTCAAGTCCGTAACCCAGAGGGGTAAGCAAAGAACGACGAATTTACACACATTATGACAATACCTTCTAGGTTTTTTTAAGTTTATACATTTACGCACACATGCTCATCTTAATACTGAACTTATTTAGTATATCATCATTATGGCCGGTTTAAGTGAGGCTGGTAGGACCCTTACCAACTCCGCCAGTTATGTATTATAATCATTTATCTGTAAAAGTACAGCTTATCGTCTTACCTGTTGGCAAGTGTGGGTGGTCCTTGCAGCAACGAGAGTCCTGTATGACGCATGGGAAGGCCGAGCAAATCGAATAACTCGTGCAACATGGGTTGCTTTACTAGGACATCCGCCTCGCAATCCGCTGCCAATGCTGGTGACAGGTTCACCTGTAATTATTCTCTTTGCTTATTATAAACTTTTTAATTGTTAAAAGTAGAATGGTACAAGTGCAAGTACCCAATCTAATGCTCTATAACCATTGGTACATCTTAACAACCGCAGCGACCATACGAATTACTTATGATGTCGTACATTATGCATTAAGTAGCTGGTAAGTGGAGTAGATAAAGAAAGAGAATGACAAGGAAAAGGGGATGGAGAGAATTGTAAAAGATATTTTGGAATAGATAGACATTGTGCGGTCTGGAAATGGCCGACCTTCAACCACAGCTCGCGGACTATCAAATTTTATAAAGTACCTGTAACTTTGTAACAATACTTATAGTTAAAACAATATTTCTTTGTAACCAATCAACAGGAGAACTAAATATTAGTGACTTTAAAATTAAAGATTACTTCAAAATTAAAATAAAAGTTACTTTAAGTGCAGTGCCCTCTGGTCAGGAGGGATGCTACAAACACTGTTGTAACACAGTTATCTAAAGAAGAAGCAGCCATCTTATATTACCTCAAGTAACCAAGGCTTCATAGACTCGTCTAGGAGTACATCAAACCCATAGAACTCGAAGCAGTTCCTCGCAGGGGGAGTGCCAGCCGCCTGGGCCAGTAGTGTGAGCGTGACGAGCGCGCGCACCCGCTGCCACACGAGCCACTCCACCGCGCCCCACCGCCCCACCAGCGCGCGACGTACTTGCTTCAACGTCCACTTACATCCTGGTGATATGTTAGAACTTAACTATCATATCACGGACAGAAAGAAAGTTTATTCGATTGAAATGGAAATTGTTCAACAACATTACATTGTGTTCAAACGAATTTGACAAAACACTGATTTTCAGATAAGTTTATTGTTTATTTGTCCACGATAAACTCAAAATTTACTAAATCGATTTTAACTCTTTCAGCTATGGCTCAATCGGTTAGTAATATAGTTTATTTTATTGTATATTTGTTAGTCCATCTGTCTAACCGAGTGAGACCAGGGTATTTCAAAATTTCACAGCACTAGTAAATAATAATTTTATAAAATATTAATTTGGACAAACATTATAACACTTTATTACCAAAACCCGAATTGGAAATTTGCAAATCCCTAATTTGAGAATTGATAGATTCCCCATACAAAGTGGCATTAATTATTTCAACACCTTTACCTCCCTCTTTTCGTTTCTGTTCTTTTTCCACATAAAGGTTGTCTCTATGATTCTTCTAGTCTTTGCTGATGTTGATGTATTGGGGTATCTTAGCATGAGGCTTTCGTTTTTACATAATAGAATAATTAAAAATATCTATAATAGAATAAAATAAATATATCAAAAATAGAATTAATTGGTGATTTTCAGCAATATACTCCATAAAGGCTGTAAGACCATGATGCTGTAATGTGGCATTACATAGCCTTACAATATTAAAGACAATTATATATTAATTTCTTTTCTCTTTTTTTATATAATTAAAATTCAACATTCGTTTCTATACGTACCACTGCCAATTCTATCCTTGCACTCGGCATATCGCGGTCCAGTTTTGTTAAGTGATGAATTAGTCAAATGTCTGTATGGATTGTGAATATCCGATAAAGTATATTTATCCGTTCCTGCAATTAAAATCACAAGTAACTAACATAAGTAATACATACTTCTCGCCACAAATGATTTTACCTGACTTTAGAATAACCGTAATATTTATTATAAGCAAAGACCGCAATCAAAATCAGTATAGGTATTTATCGCGCCCTAATAAAGGCTATCTTGTCGAAATCATCGGTCTATCTTATTGGAAGTCTATAAAATAAAGCATTGGCAGCTGGCTAAATTCTGTTAGTCCCATTAAGGATCTATAGATTGTGGATAGCAATTCCAACATCCTTCATCATCATTTAATATAAAAGAGATACTTTCAAAATGTCTTCATTTAGAAGACTTTACTCTAAAATTTCCATTTCCAAATTAAATTCAAATTGTCTTACCAAACCTCGCTAGCCCCTCGGCGTACATGTACGCTGTGAGCGGGCGGTACCCCGGCACGCAGACATACAGCCGGAGGTCGAACTTGTATCCTGCGATCAGCAACGGCCGCTCGATGTAGCGCTGCACCACCGCCGCCCCCCCGCACCGCATTTCACACACGCTCTGAAACGTCAAAAATTACACGCTATTGTATAATGATAAATAAACAATTCTTGTATATGTATTTATTTCGGCCATCTCGGAAACGACTCTGAAGACATGGTAGAATGGCCCGCAACAACAACATCTGTTGCACGAATGGGCCGGCTCGATCGGTGAAATACCACGACCTCACAGAAAACAGGCGTGAAGTAAAAGTACTTTGCGTTTCGTCTGACGAGTGAGGTGCCGGAGGCCTAATTTCAGTCCTCTTCCCCTTCCCACCTCATAAGGATTGGATGGGAACGGGAAGAGGATTGGATCGGGTGGGTATTAACGGGGAAAAGGAAAGGAAATTCCTGTCTATGCCCTCCTCTGTCCATTAAAGGTAGGCAACGCATCTGCAACACATTTGCGTGTTGATGTCTATGGGTAGCGCTCACTTAACATCAGGTGATACGCTTGCTCGTTTGCCACCGTCTTCCATAAAAAAAAAAACATGGATTAAATTTTGTTCTTAGGTAAAGTGTCTATCCCGAAAAAATATAAAGCCATCTTTTTTATCCGTAGATGAAAAATAATAAATAAATATGCGCTCACGACCGTAACCCAGAGGGGTAGGCAGAGATTATGGATTTCAGTTTGGCGTGATCCTGGCACACCTCTCTCGCTTCTTCTACATTCATACATCTACGCACACATGCTCGTTGGTTATGGGTGCTCCTTATATCGCCCTTTTTAGTAAGCCACTCGCGTGCCCTACCAACACTGCCACTCACTTTTGCTACATGAAAAACTACACACATTACTAAATATCTTTTTCAAAAAAAGAGGACCTTACAAAACAAACGCAGAGTTAAATTCGGTCGCCCATATACTAATATAATATACCACCAACAACACTGGCCCTACAGACATTTGGGTTATAAG
>JWHW01033407.1:91173-105620 GCA_000931545.1 Papilio glaucus | reverse complement strand
TAATCTAACGTTAGGTACACAGGAAACAAACGAATACCTAAATCATGGTGTAATGTAATGTTATGTAAATGCACAAGTGGTAATTACAGTATTAACAGCTAGTATTACATTTTTATTACTTAAATTGCTCCTAACGAGAAACACGTCGATCACAAATAGATTGCATGATTATAATCTTTAAGAAATCCTTCTTATCGATGTATATACTAGTAGCAATTATTTTATTCAATAATATACCGTGACGGTAAAATATTCTATAATAGTTTTATAACGAAAATCAGGGCATTTTATTGTTATCATAAGCATTTTTAAAGTTCACTCTTTAAGAATAAATTTTCATATATTTAATCCCGGGATATTTATTTATTTATTATATGAAAACTTATCATGAATAAAATCAAACTAAGCGTTACACGAAGAGCGTTACGGAAACGGATCTCATATGAAGCCTATCTTGCGCATTCCCCCCTAAGAGTATACACGGCGGGATGGAAACGCTTGACCCTGATTGTTTTTTTATTGAAGATAGCAACTAAATTCACAATTTTTTAATGTGTTGTCAAAAAAATATAAATAAAAATGTTTTGTTTTTTTAACAATTAGTTATTAAAAAAAATCAGTATAGTTGTTGATTGTCTTTGTTCGGTGTCGTATTATAATTATACTCGTTTTGGAATGACTTATCGATTTTTCTAAGATTTATTATATAAGACATAAACTCTAAGAAGGTGAGATGACCTTAGCTGTCACATGATTCCTGTTCTTCTTTTGTTTGATTATAAATAAATAAATGAAATACTGTAAAATACATTCGTTTTTTGATAAATAATTTAATCGAATTGGTATCGTAAATAAATACAATTTATATCAATCGACATAAGCACATAAGCACATAACAAGTTTTATTTAATAGCATTGTTAATTCATATTTCATTTTACAGTTGATCTATAAGGTTTACGTTTATTGTAATAAAAACTTTATTTGTTGTTGTGCTTCAAACATTTCCTCGATTATCTCTTCTTTCTAATCCGATCTTGTAGTCATCAATAGCTTTCATCATGACGTCAAGCTTCGATTTTATAAGAGGAATCGGACCTGATTCTTCACCACCAAAAATCTTGTACCGACGGACGATAGCAGACACGGCTGTCCTCACTGACATTAATGCGTATTGATATCCTGAGAAAACCAGAACAAATGAATATAATTGTTAAAAGATAAATACGATTAAACTTCAAAATATAATCAAATGTACACTACAAAATGTAATAGTATTTATGTAATGTAATAACAGGTATGTTAAATAGTACATTATCACAGAAAAACATTTTTTCGAATTCTTTGTTTTGTTTTTCGAAACCTTAATATATAAAATTTCCGTGTCACGATAATAGTCGGGATGAAGTCAGAAACTACTCAACCGGTCTTAATTAAATTTTATATACTGTATGTAATTTGTTCCAACTTAATGAAGTTTTATTTAGAATCATGACCTCAATACTTTTTATTACAATAATTAATAATAATATGTTCTATAATTTTCAGACAGATGGCGCTGTAAGTTATTTTATTGACACAACACATCTCGTGTCATCAAGAGTATGATCATACAGATATTATTAGTTCCCGTAGTATGTGAATAAAATGTAACACGACCTCTCTATTTCCAAATACAATAGGATCAAAATGCGTAAAAAAATATTTAAATTTTTCGTATCCTTTTTTTGTCACGAACAATATTAATATTACTATACTCGGTTCCAAAAATTACGGGTCAGTCACAAAAATTGAAATACCTCCAGAACTGTAAAAGCTAGATCAATGAAATAAAAAACAGAATAAAGACTTTTTAGTTGCGCTTCTAATAGCATATTATTTAAACTGGTTGATGAAAAAAACTTCATTAGAAAAACAAAATTTAAAAAAATGACTATTTTTAAAAACGGGTTTATGTGACTGACCCGTTATTTTTGGAACCGAGTGTATTATTTTTACTTGTCATATGATCCTATTTGTTATATATGATCCATACACAATATCTAGGTATTAAATTTATATGGTGGAATATAAAGTTTGTGCATAATTGTACTATATGACCAATGAAATTTAACAACGTGTTCTATAAAACAATGTGAATCAAGGATATTTAATTAAAACGAGGCTTCAATGCTAACAGGTTTTATAGATCTTTAGTAGATACGTAAGCGGTTACTCAGCATTTGGGGACACCTTTGTAAGACATTATTTTTTATAATCTACCTCATACAGCTTAAAAGACAACGTGGTTCTGAGTATCTCTTTAATGTGTTTCTACGGACAGTGAATTTTTACGTATTGTGAAATATCATCTTTAGAGCTGTCTGCCTTGATAAGCGGACATAAGAATTGTTATCCCCATTTTTGCGTCCCTGGTCCTGGGATTCGAATTATGCTACGAACATCATATTCATTCCATTATCTTCTAAAAGTCAAGGCAAAACGCCCGCTGCTGGACGTAGGCCTCTCCAATGAATTTTTTACAATTTTTTCCACAATTTTTTATAGGACAAGAGGGCAAACTAGCAACGGGTCGGCTAAAATTAAGTGATCACCGCCGCTCATTACCTAAACAGTTTCTTGGTCCATTGCTGAAAGGCATGTAGGAACAGGCGTGCTTCAGGTTGAACCTCTCCGGAAGGAACCTGTCGGGGTCAAAGACCTCTGCGTCCGGGCCCCAGTACTTCGGGTCGCGGTGCACGGCCCAGATACTGACCGCTACGCCCGAACCAGCTGGAAGAGTTCTACCTGAAGCTGTTTAAGAATTATCAAACATAGATTACTATTTTTTTTGTACTGTAGGATTCGTTTAACTAGACGATTTCTTATTACACGAGAATTAGTTATTCTTCTATAGTATTTTCACCAATTAAGAATATTCACCAAATATGAACAAGATAATGCAATACAAACAGAAAAATACTTACGTAGAGAAATGTCTTCTAAAACCTTTCGAATAATGAATGGCACTGGTGGAAATAACCTTAGCGACTCTTTCACAACCCGCTCCAAGTATTTTAATTTTAACAAGTCCTCTTTATCTATTGGTCGATCAGAATTTCCTAAAACATCTAATAATCTGTAAAAATTTAAACGTAACATTGATAAGGATCAATACAGATTAAACATTACTTCATTTAACGTTGCATGTTTGGGAAAAATAAACACTATATAATCTGAGTTTTTTCATTGGACATTTTGATATAGAATTGGTGACGTTGCGACATTACACAAAATTACATATTGTAAAAACTTTTAATATTTTTAAACATAAGTTATTTATATGATGATTTTTCCTCCATTCTGTTATATTAATTCATCCATCGGCGTTATAACTTCAATAGTTTATGGCATATTATATTCTAGACGGAAAAAAATATTATTTTATTTTTAAAGGCTATAGACGCACTACTTCCACGTGTTCGTTCGTTGCTCATCTATAGATCGGTTTGATTTTTTTAAATGGAACTTACTCTTCATACAATTTCTCCTGCACCTTAGGATACATCGCTAACAACTTCAACGTGTAGCCAATAGCCACGGCCGAGGTGTCGGTACCTGCTACTGCTAACGTCATTATTTCTTCTCTTAGCTCCTGATCAGTGTAACCATTTTCACCACCAGAAAATGTTATCAAGAGATCGAGGAACGACCGAGTCTTGTAATTGCATAAATCTGGAAATAAAAATCAGTTTGAATATCAATATTGAATATCTGTTACAACATTATAGAAGAAGTAATGCGTTTCGTCTCGCTGCTGCTACTACTGGCCAGCTACGCGCACGACCCGGTAGCATCAACGAGAGTTTGTTGCCTGACAGACCTTCGTCACCGGTCAGCAGATCTGTAGAAGTATCGAGAACAATACAGAAAATCTATATAAGGCGATACCTCGCCGGCATCGGGACTCTTTAGCATTCTAACCGTGGTCAAGTTAGGGAGTTACTCTGGCCGAATGGTGTCCGATTTATAATTAAATTAACTAAGTATGTCATTATTGATAGCCTGTCAGAAGTCTAGTATTTTAATTCTTTAACTCTGTAATATTTTTCCGTTTAGTTTGTTAAAGTATAACTATTTCGTTGTTAGCTTATTTCTGAATCTATTTTTGTACTCGGTATTATAATTTGTCTTTAAAAGCACCACTTCCGGTCTTAGAATATTGAATGTGAATATTACTGCTACGTGTCTCACCAAAGTTACGGTCGACTTCTGATTGTAGATACTTTTCTTTCTTGATTTCTTCCCTCTTCTGTTGTATGACCTAATAAAATTAAGCAATGTTATTAAAATAAACTGTCATAAACAAATGATATTTTGGCCCCTTTCAAATCCTCAGGGGATCCTTGAATAACGTCTCGACAGCTGGACTGACAACTTATAAGGATTGAGCTAACGTATATAATTGTTTTGCAGAGACTTTCAATTGTAGTCAGCAAGTCATTTTGTCTTGAGTATGTTGTGTCACTCACCTTACACTTTGCTACTTTATGTAACTTTAAAAAATACAAGCGAATTGAGAACCTCTTCCTTTTTGAAATCGGTTAAAATATATATTACCATCCGCCATCACAAGCATCCTAAAGTTCTTGACGTTATTTTATATTTAACTAAGAAAAATTATACGAAAATGAATCTTACTTCATCTACAAAACTGTGCATCGCATTCTTATACTTCTGATGTTTCATGTATTGCGGGAAGAACTTGTACAGCCACTCAGGTTGTAGCCACAGATGAAAAATTCTTTCACAAACCAAATTAAGTAAATTTTGCATCGCTTTTAAAAATGGCTCATCCGGATTATTTTGAGCGTTTATTTTTATACCCATAGCAGTCTCTGTAAATAAATATGACCATAAAATTATGCGAATCGAGCCATTTGAACAAAAACTACGCAATAATAGTACAAAATTTAATTAACCGAAAGGAAAAGAACAAAAAGAGACGAGTCGAGATATTTTTTTTATTTCTACTTACCACAAACAGAGTCTAGGGTATATCTACTAAGGTAAGGCCACATGCTGACTTCTCCAAGGCCCGCACATTTAGCAAGTATTGAAGCTAACTTCTCGCTTTGCTCCGAAAATACTTCCATGAACGTTTCTACGATTTTAGGACTGAAAGCTGGCACCATGACCTTTCGCCGCTTCCTCCAGATAGCCACTGAAAGGATAGTGATAATGAATTGAATCAGATCTTATTTTCTTTGTATTCATGATACATAGAACTTAAAGTCCATTTAATTAACTCAACCAGACAGACAGACAGACAGACAGTGAACACTATCTGCTTTTTTTTAAAATGGAATATGATATGGCAAACGAGCAAGCGGTTCATCTAATATTAAGTAACCCCTACCCATAGGCACTTGCAACAAGTTAAAGAGTTGCCGATGCCTCGCCGCCTACCTTTAAATGGACATAGGAGGAGATAAACATAAAAAAATCTTTACCTATCCATCCCCTCCTCCATCAAATCCTCTACCTTTTCCCATCCTTTTCTTATTAGAAAAGATATGAGGACCAGAATTAGGCCTCTAGCACTCATCTGGTGGCCTCACTCACCAGACGAAACGCAGAAATTCTACTCCGGGCCGGTCTACTGCGAGATCGCGGTATTTCACCGGTCGAGCCGGCGCATTCGTGCAACAGTTGTTGATGATACGGGCTCTACCATTGTTAAACTTTTAACGAAGCTTATCTTTTAAAGAAATAGGTGTGAACCAATTGTTTGCTAAACTCATCATCGTGGCTAAATCAATAATTCAGACACTAACTGACGCAATCAAACAGCCGAGGATTGTTTTTAAATTACAGTAGCGAAGATTACAAACAAACATATTTTCCATTCTGTAGTAGTAGTGTAGAGTCCATTGTAAATATTTATCCGAATTAAAAACTATTGATTAATTATGATATCATACCTGGTGCAAATATACCACCATTTCCAGTAACTGTTTTTAAAAAGCGATGCAGATCATCTTTTTCTAAGCAAGTCTTCAACACTACCTCTAGATCGACTGGATCCACAACAACTGAAAAAATATATAAATTTTAAAAAAGTTACTAAACATAGTATTTTTACAACTTTAAGTATCCGTGACTTATAAAATAAAGTCAATAACTTGTTATCGATCAACATATTTTCAATATTATTACATACTACACAAAATTATTTTAATTTAAATGAGTAGTATTCACGTAAATATATACATGTATGTAATGTCAATTCGCATGTTAACAATTGTAAATGATTCCATCATAGATTTATATATATACCTCCACATGCCATTAAATTAAATCACAAAACAAATGTTAATAACACTTTTTTAATCTATCGTCTTTTATAATTCTATGTATTTTAAGGCTTAATATAATTTTATCGTCTATTTGACAATACTTATGTTATGGCGTCACATTGTTATTATTAATATTTTTTGATGTACAGTTTTTACGCGATTTCATAGCATAAAAGTCATTTTATAAATTACAAACACGGAGATTTTTTATTCGTGAGGTGGGAAAGTCGCCAGTTAGCGATTAAAGTGACTTCACTTTTTGGTCTCGAATGCTCCATCCGGAGGTAAGTAACAACTTTAGATTACATTTTATAATACAGTACCGTGATTTCACACTGCCGAAAACATTCACATAAAAAATATTGTCATCTCAGTTTTTTCAGAAACAAAAAAAAAGAAAACAAATATGTAACAAAAATGTGTTCGGGAGTGCGGACACGGTGTTCTGTGATAAATTCTTAACGATATAACTCACTGAAATATAGGATGTGTCCAAGCCAACAGCGTATAATTCCGTTCTTTTCCATCGCCACGTAACTGTACTTTTGTAAATTGTTCATTATATCTAAAAACAATATGAAATACACAATTATTGTTTTTGGAAGCAGGCGTCTTTAATTATTTCATTTCATGTAAAGTTTGTGTACGAGTCAATAACGCTCATACAGCAACTTTGGCGCATATAATCGCCGATACGTCCTAAATACAGACAGTCGTAACCAAAACGTTCGTCACGCGTTATACATTATAAATATACAACAAGGTGCGACTCGCGTTTACTATTTTGGATTAAAACTACAACGCAACTACTACTACGTCAACGGCGGAAGTCCCAACACTTTGTTTTCATTCCACTGAGACACAGTCTTAGACATTTCGCTATAGTATGAAGTACCATCTTTGTCATGGTAAGATTGTGGTTTTTCGAAACAAATGACTATGAGACATGTATCAAAGACAACAATCAAAACAATCCCATGCCATAAAAATGATCTATGTGACTCAGTTTGTCAATAGTCACTCTTTTTTTTGCGGATTTCTTTTTCAGGAGAGACCTATAGAAAAATTTAAATTAAAAACTACATATACTTACAAAATCTCATCCAAATCGTTAAAACAGTTTTGGATATATATAGCCGGAATATATGTACAACAATTGCTCGGGTTATAAAATAAAAAAACGACGTTTCAACATTTTACGTTTGTAATAATGTAATTTTTTAATAGAAACGCAAAATCGAGGAACTAACAATTACATAAAAATTACGTAGAATGGGTAAACAATCGGTTGTATCCATTTTATTTTATAGTTACAAAATCTAAATGCTACTATTAAAGATAAATTTCTGAAAATCTCCCTAACATGATATATTTTTAGAAAGTACCCGTATTTTTGGTCCTAAAATGAGTACACACCTTCGGTAGTCCCAGTAAATAAATGAGCGGCGCCAATGAACGGTAGCTCATCCTCCGGCCCGGGGATCGCTGAAGCTATTTTGTACATTCGTCTCCTTTTCAACCTAAATAATGCTACACATAGCACTACACCAAGGCACAACAAACATAGTAACATTTTAACTACTTTGGAGTAGACTACGTACGCGCTTAGGCCGTGCAAATGAACGTATCATCTACAGAAAATTATGTTCCTCCTTTATAAACTAGTCAAAACCAGCCTAGATTTTATGGTGTTGTTAGCGTGTCATTTATACTGAGAAGTGACAATTTATTATTATATTGTACTTGAAATTATGTTGGTTTGAGATTTCAAACTGTAGTACTTAAAGCTGCTTGCCTTACACACACTCAATCAGTATAACGAAACAGTCGTTCATCGCGGCTGTTTGCCTGAACACGATACATTCAAAAATTACTTAATAGATTTTTGTACGATTTTCACCAATAGACAAAGTGATTCATGGTTGAGTTTTGTTTATTTATGTATAAAATGTTAGGATACTCATAAATAACACACAAAATAGATTAAGAACCACAATTCAAACGGTGCGTTTAGTTGTATCCATAAAGAAATTGTTTATTGCAGACGCCATTAAATTTAAGATTTATTCAACTTGTTGAGAATAAAATAAAATAAATTAAGATTGCCTTGTCTTGTAGAGTCGCGCTTGATTTAATCTTTTTTATACATCTTTTATTAAATAATTAAAAAAAAATTACAAATAAATTAAATTTTGCTAAATATTATCGTGTATTTGTTGAAAATCATTTTTTTACCCATTGAAGATTTTGATAATATATTTGTATAGTCTCTATATATTACTTAAATTGTACTAAGAAACTAGCGACCCGCCTCGGCTTCGTGCGAGTAGTTTCTCCATACAAACTTTCATCCCCTTCTTTAGAACTTTGGGGGATACATTTTTAAAAATGTTTTCTAAAATCAAAAAATGTTGTAAGAACAGAAATCTCTGTGCAAGATTTCTAGATTTTTTTCATGTAAAGTAGTTTATACAATTAACTAATCTGAATGTCGGAGACTAGATTCGAAAGGGGTGCATTGTACTGGTAGTCCTGTCGAGCAGGCTTATATTCTTCCCTGGACTACATCTAAGTGGGCATCACGTGGGATACGAGCAGCAACGTAACATTTTTAAACCATTGTGAAGTTACTTTTACAAGTACTCTGTACAACTAGCCGTAGGACAGTTTCTAGACGAGTCGTTCGCCAACAGGTTTAGCAGAGATTCCCCTTCGATCCCCTAACGAAGTACTCCCATTATCAACCGAAGTCAAATTGATGTCCGTGCTATGCACATCCTCCACATTACATGCCATTGACATCCTCTTCACTTCGCGCTATTGACATTCTCTACACTTCGAACTATTGACATCTCCGATTTGTATAATATGTCTAAAAGTAATACGTCTATCTATGTGACACCCCATCCTTTTTTTTTTTTTTACTTGACTCACGCTGTTGTTAGATAGAGGTTGATTTAAGTGTGATAAGGTCATATTAATCATTTTAATTTTGTTTTCTTCTACCCAGTACCTGATGTGTGTATTGAAATCTGATTTTTGTACTCGGCGCGCAATATCGTTAAGCCCTGGTAGAAAGAATGCTTTTTCCCAAAATATCGATATCGTTTTCATAAAATAATTAACATAAGCAGCAAAACATATCCACTTTTAACTTATCAATTATCCACTTTTCTTCTTTTTAATCCACCGCCATAAAAACTTTACTATTTAGATTTTTATGTATTTTTTAATATTTCTCGTAATTAATTAATGACTGCTGATTTCACTTTTTATTTTTCTTGTACAGATTTTAATTACAAATCTAAACATTATATCCGTTTTTACCAGACTGCCTAACCGATATCGACATCAAGAAATTCAAATTATTAAAAGTATCAAATTATGTTGTTCTAAGTATTTTTTTTAAATGACCTTGTGGTGGTCTTGGTCATATATTTGGAATGACCGCGCTTTCTCTTTATTAACATTAATTAGCCAGAACTTGTGTTCTCATGTCTAAAACACTATTAAATATAGTATTAAAAATTGTGCTGAAGAATTTTCTAAGTCACCACCGTCGGATTGTGATCTTCATTAGTTTATAATGTCACTAGCCTTATTATAATCTGACGGCAAATTGACAATTTGACCTATCGTTTCACGACAGTTTGTAAGCTGTCGAAATCAAATTGTCAAATGGTGATGTGATATTTGCTTGCGTTACTTAGGTTTATTTAATTAGGTGTGACAATATTTGTTGAATTGTCAATGATTCGTTCAGTTCATAATATACTGTCATTATAAACTGACGATGTTTAAAATCTGACAATAACACATACATACATATCCGCAAAGTAATAAGTGGTTGTAATATCAAACTTCGATTTTTTTTGTTAGTTAAAACATTACAAATAAGTTTTTTAACAAAAAATAAAATTAACATAAATGCAATTGTTTCTTGGTACGAAATGATTTTAACTAGCTAATCTAATGTCAAAGAATATGCGTCGTTTAGTTTTATCAAAGTCAAGAGCAAAGAGCCCAGATGTTAGATAAATGTGTTTGCACGCAAAAACTAAATGGCGATGTACGGCCATTACAATATTTTAACTAACTGTTTTGACTATTGTAATAATATCCTTATACGTTTTTTTTATAAACAATAGAGATGATAAAATGCTTGCGACGGTCGTCAGTAAATATGAGTAAGGGTTACGCATGTACAACTAAATTATGTTGTAGAAATAATAATAAAATGACGTAAAACATTACAACAAACTACCGGAGAAACAGGAAAACTTACCTAAAGGCCTTTGCACACTACGTTTTTTATGCGCGCTGACGACGCGCGATTTTGATGAGCTTGTCGTCTGTGCGTTTGTAGCGATACGAAAGCGCGAAGATCATGTACAAAGGTCACACGCGTCGACGGTTTTGCGTTCGCTAGGCGTCCTAATCGCGTACAACGCGCGTCGGCACAAAAAACGTTATGTGCAAAGGCCCTATCCTCGCCTTAAAAATATTAGACCTCTGAAGGAGACGAGTCTGTCAGGTTTAAATTAAGTCGTATTTCGTCACAAATTATTCGTATAAACTAAAATAAGAATTGACCGCCATGCTTTGGCTAGCAAATAATTGATTTTAACCGCAATTAACTCACCCAATTTTAATCCACACTCTTCGTCTTTCAAAGCTTTCAAACAATCATCCATAAAGAGATTGAACAGCCTTGGGGATGCTACACAGCCCTGTCTTACACCTTTATCGATGCTAAACCAATCTGAGGCCCCGTTAATCCTAACACAAGCAGTAGAATATTTATAAAGATACTTTAACGCTTGTGTTAGATCACTGTTCAATCCAAACTCAACCAAGGTTGACCACAGATCATATCTTTTAACTTTATCATAGCGCTTTTCTAAGGCTACTAAGGCGCAGAAAACTTTTTGTTTTAGAGCCAGAAACTTTTCTGTGATCATACGTAAGAAATGAGAATTGAAGACAATGAAAAATAATTATTAGTGAATTTAACGGATTGGTTTTTGTTTAAAAAATGTTTAATGTTAAAGAAACCTGTGTAATATTTTTTGTGATGTCTATATATGATGTTAATAAAGGTGAAAATTCTTTTAGTTATTTGTCACTGTCTATAACCTGTTAAAAGATAAATAACTTTTGTAATTAATTAAATAGTTACTTATACTACGAAAATAATTGAAAATAAAATCACATTTATTTGTTTACGTTTAGCGACTGACAATGGAGCTGACTAAGGATGACTGGCAGCGAATCGGAAAAGCGGGTCTCAAGTTTCGACCAATCAGCGCTCAATGTTCGTTTTGTATACGAAGACATTCATGTCTATGGGATAAATATGCTTCTAATCTTTGTAAAGTACCTAAAAAAGAAACGGCACATTCTCAACAATTCGTTCAACTGGCAATGTGCCGATCGTTTATAATTTGCCTAGCCCGATTATAAAGTGCCTGTCCTTATAATCGGTCGGTAACATATACATATTATTGTAACGTAACGTGTATAAAGAATGCGAATAAAATTATTGTAGTAAAGACGTGCTTCCATAAAATATGTAATAATTATAATAGAAAGATATTTATTACAATAGTTTCATTCGAATTTCTAATAATTACCCAAAGTCTTAAGGTTAGCTTAAAATATAAGAAATTCTGTAATAAAAAATAAACGATGCTGAAGCTGATGTAGTGATTAGAATTGAGAAATATCCGCTTTATTTTTTGGGAACGTTGTAAGGAATATGAATTAAAACGAAAAGGGAAATTATTTATCCGAAATGCAAATGATTCAAACAAATTTATCAATAACTTACCGAACGTTCTCTTAAGGTATATTCTTAAAGTTAAATAACACACCAAAAGACATACTTTTTATTTTCACACATTTTTTATTTTCATATAAATTAGTATAAATTGTGCTTAGGGCCTAGTATCACATAAAAGTGGCAAGAGCTAGAGAGGGCTAATACTGAGCCAACTCGTGTACATTCGTGTTAAGGTAATCCATACGAGGACTTACTTCCATCTTATAGGCAGGTAGGGTATACATAGAGTTTTCTCACATATAAAAATTGTATTTACACGAGAAAAAAGGGTTCATTAACGTACAAATTATATGCCTATAATATCACCCCCACCTCAGCCTAGCTAATAATATCGGTATATCTTGGTAAAATTGACAATTTTGTTATGCATTTTCAGTTACCGAGAAAGGATTAAACTTTGACAAATGATTTTAACTGGTACAATACGGTTTTAATCGAATGTATCTGTAACTAAATAAATACATAACAATTAGTATATACAGTTATCGTTATTCGTCTTATTAAACTATGTTAACCGAAAGTTAGTGTTAGGTATTTTATATAAATTTATCTAATTTATTAAAACAAAATCAGATTAAAAGTGTCAAGTGCAATTTTAGTGTCAAGTGACGACGAAACTATTTTTTGCTTTTAATTACATTTAACTCTTTTTTCTATACTTATTTTATAATCATCCACAGCTTTCATCATAATGTCAATTTTGGACTTTATATGGGGCACGGGACCGGACTCCTCTTCGCCGACAATCTTGTAACGTCTCACGATCGCCGACAAAGCTGTCTTCATTGACATTAACGCGTATTGGTATCCTGGATGACATAATAATATATTATTAAACTATATGCTATTGGAAAATATAAATTATGGTCATAAATATTAAAATTGCCTGATCTCAATTTGTGTATCGAGCTCGTCGGTAGCGTTAGAATATAATAGTATAAGATGTGGCATAAGAAATTTATAGCCACATCTGTTATATGTTAGATAATATGTACATTGATAAATTCAAGTTAGTCGCCGAGCTTAAACGCTAAAACGCTATTAAATCGTAAAAACCAAATTTGGTTGAACTCTTGCGTAACTAGCCGTTGGTTATTCTAGGGGCTATATTTTTGTTGACGTACAACAGAATTTTAGACTCGATTTGGATGTCACCCAATCCGAGTCTTGAGGGTTTACGAGACCACGAGTTAGTCAGTTTATTGAAAGAAACGTGGGACACAAGTTAGCATTTTAATCAAGTTTTTTTAATGGCAGGAAGGTGATCTGCTTGATCGTTTGCCACCTGATATTAAGTGACCGCCATTCATAGACAACAATTTTAACACTATGTTATGATGATTTTATAAAATAGCGCCAAATTTTCTGTTCCTAAAATCTAAAGCAATCAACCGCAACATTAGTTTTTAAGAGGATACGAGACAGTAGCCAATAAACGAGAAAGTGTGTGTGTGAGAGAGAGAGAGCGCGAGTAAAAGCCAACTAACACCCGAACTGTCACATCCTATTTATCAATCATCATTTATTTCTTCTTACTCCAAAGTGGTTCAATCTTGGCCAAAAGACAAGTAAAATAAAGCTAAAATTCAAGTTTGCATAGTAATGTATAAGTAATAACCAAGACAATTCCGAGGTCCATTGCTGAACGGCATGTAGGAACAGGCGTGCTTCAGGTTGAACCTCTCCGGAAGGAACCTGTCGGGGTCAAAGACCTCTGCGTCCGGGCCCCAGTACTTCGGGTCGCGGTGCATGGCCCAGATACTGATCGCTACGCCCGAACCAGCGGGAAGAGTTCTACCTGAAGCTAAAGAAATCGAAAATTGAATAAAAATTAGTAAAGGTGTCGAATTGCACCAACGGCTTACAGTATTGACTAAGAAATATAAGGCCAGATATAGTTTCGAATCTGCCATTCGCTGCTTAAAATGGAGATTAGGTTAGAATGGAGACATGCTTCAGGAATGCTTGAATATTATTTTAGTAAATGATTTTTGACCATTAACTGATTTTTATAGATAAGAGATATTTCGATAACTTTGCATGGCACCTTTTATAGTTTAATTAGTAATACACGACAAAAAATGTAGTGCTTCATACTGGTGAGATGATACTGGTGTTCGTTATGTAGTTTTCACTATACTATATTTTCAGCTCTTGCTACACTAATGAATACTAATAATAAACCATACATCTAAAGTAAATCTGGGAATCGATACTCCAAATGACGGTGATATTCTTCTTTCCTTTTCCTTTCCGGGATATGATCGGG